>JAKOGI010001538.1:0-102500 GCA_029747015.1 Carnegiea gigantea
TAAGTCGTCATGGAATAGTTCGGGTACATCCAGTACCCGACCTGGTATACTCGTTCTCACTCTTCTCCCCCCTTTTTTTATTTTTATTTTTCTTTTCTTTCTTTTTGTTCTTGTTTAGTGGTAAATATTAGGATTGTGTTTTTGTTGGTGATCATCTAGTGGTGAAATTTGGATGTTGTTGAGCCGTTGTTGGTTATGATCACCATTTTTGTGTTTTTGTGGATTTTTATTGTGTTGTGATTGGTGGTGTTGTTGGATTGGTCTATATTTATTTTTGGTGGTGTTAGTTTGTATTTATGTGTGATCGTGTTGTTGTTTTGGGTGAGGTTGTGTTTTTGGGAGAGTGTGTTAGCTTGTGTATATTTTTTGTCGTCTTTTGTTTTTCTTGTATTTGATTTTGTTTTCTTTATTTTTGTGTGTCGGTGATGACTCACGGCTCCCAATGAGGACATTGTGAGATTTAGGTGTGGGGATAGGGTCATCTCTTATTTTTCTTCTTATTTTTGTGAAAATTTTTCATTTTTGTATAACTTTTTCATTTTTTCTCCTTTTTGTACAATTTTTTCTTTTCTTTTTGCATTTAGGGGAATTTTGTACTATTTTGATCAGACTTGATCCCTGATACCTTGACTGTTAGCTCGTATATAAGTATAATGTGTATGATAGATATTCATCCCCAATCTGTCGTTTTAGACCTCAGTTCTAACCCCAACAGCCCATCGTAATTTTGCAATCCAGTCCTGAATTCATGTATTGTCATCATCCTGAATTCTTAGTCTTTCACGATCGACTCTCCCACTGTCTACTGCACAGTTCCCTTTATATGCGCTGGTACCCCCTTTTTCCAAAACAAAAGCAAAAACAAACAAATTCAAGCGCTACTGGGTGTATCCCTTTGAGGCGTGACATGAGTTTGTATTGAAAAAAAATAATAATAATGGAAAGAAAAGAAAGTGGGGAAGAAAAGAGTTGGAAATGACAAGTACCCCTTTGAGGCATGCGCTACTGGGTGTTACCCTTTGAAGCAATACTGCTACTGGGGAAGCCTGTTTTCTATGCTAGCCAATCAAAAAGGTAACTTGTGTCAATTGCGTGGGATTGAGTTTGGTTTTGGTAGGCTTAGTTTCAGGGTGATGATACACTTGCACACTAGGCACCAGGATGGATTCAATGTTTTCATGCGTCGTGGGGTGAAAAGCTGATGTCTGGATGCCATTTTTTGGGATGATGTGTCCTAAAATGCATATAATGCCTGTGTACAGACTGATATTTGAGCTATTAGGTGGTTTTGGTTGATTCGATTGTGTACAGTTTATCCCCATGTATATATTGTGTTTTGCTACTTTTATTTTTCGATTTTTTGTTTCTCTTTTCTTTGTTTTTTCTTTTTTTTTTGAGATTTTGTGGGTATATCTTCTGCAAACCCTCACGAGACCTTACTCGTCCACTTGGGGTGACCAAAGGGTTTAAAGGGCTTGTTGCATACAATAAATGCAACCGTGATTCCTACGAAAGTGAGTTAGTTGTTTACTTTAGTTTTTCTTTTATTTTGCTCGAGGACGAGCAAAAGATAGGTGGGGGGGTGTGTTGAACGGTAAATTTACCCATTTTACGTGCTTCTTTCACCCACCTTTTACTCGTATAATAACTTTATTTTATAGGATTTTACCTTATTTTATTTATGTTTTGTAGGAAATAACTCCAAATCAAGCAAACGTCGCGAAAAGGGACGAAGATGGGACAAAACGAAGAAAAACAGGGAAAACCGGCGAAAACCAGCAAAACCGGACAAACCAGGGGGAGGCGGCACCGTGCCACAGCAATGTGGCACGGTGTGGCCGTGCCATGTGGCACGGCCGTGCCACTTGGCACGGGCAGGCCGTGCCACCTCCCCAGATTCGTCGCGGCTTCGGTTTTCTATTTAAGTCCGTTCGGGCGTCTGTTTGTGAGGGGGGTCGCTCGGGGGTTCTTCCAGGCGATTTCTTAGAGTAGTTTTAGTTTACGTTTTAGTCAATAAAAACCTCAATAGGAGGATTAGATTAGGATTATAGTTTATATTTTGGGATTCAAGCTTGTGGATTTCAAGTTCTTCGATCAATTCAAGCATAAGTTTCCCTCTTCCTTTTCTCTATTTATGTCATTGTTGTTCTTATTCATGTTTTGCCATTTTAATTCTTATTTTTGCTTTGTTTAGTTTATATGTTTAGTTTCTGTTGCTAATTCATGTTATTTAGTAATTTAGATTCGTTTTACCTCATTGTCTTTGCTTTTGTTCTTCAAGTTTATGTTCTTATTTGTTAGTTTAGGTTTCCTTGTGTTTGTGATGTTTTGTGGGTAGATTGTGTTGGCTTGGGTTGTGATTAGCCTCTTGATGGCTAATTAATCTTGTATTTGGCCTAACCATACCCAATCTATGCCTAGAACCTAAAGTTTTTCTTCACGCCCGTCAAGTGTTCGATGAAATGCCTGAGAGGGCTTTCGTCCATATTTTTTGGGCGATTTACTTATGCTGAGAGGTGAGGTCAATTTGCTAGTGTGGGAGAGGGAATGGCCGAGTTCGGGACACGAAAGTAGTATCCGAATCGAGTTAGGTCCGGGGTTGCTAGTTTTATGGTCTAATTCGACTAACCCCACGAAAGTAGGTGGTTACACGAATTAGACTAGCTCATGACCCTTGAGAGAGGGCTTGGATGGTCTTTGATGGTGCAACCGACCATCTCTTGTTCATAGCGTAGTTTGGGTGGGTTAGGACTCGTATTGATTAGTTTGTTCACTAATTGGTAAAATCACAATTCCAAGTCGCTTGTTTCTATATTTGTAGCGTAGTTTAGTTCCCCTCCTTCACCGTTGATCACGCTTAGATTGAGACGCTCTAGTAAACTTTGGTAGTTGAAAACACAATTTCCTGCGGACGACACCCCAAGTACTCAATGATACACCTTGCACTTGGGGTTTATAAATATTAAAACTCTGTTTTTCTTGCAACAAGTTTTTGGCGCCGTTGCCGGGGAGTTGGCGTTTTTCGATATTGGGGTTCACTTTAGCATTCGAGGCTAGGCCTTTTTAAAAAATCCCAAAAAAAAAAATTTTTCAAAAGAAAAAAAAAAATAATTTCAATGGCAATTTTCCATTTTCCCCAATGTGAGCAAGAATTATTTTACCGTTATTGGGATCGTTTACATGCTTATCTTGCTCAATGTGCTTCTTGTGGATGTTTATATGGGAAATGAGAAATATTGCATGTTGTTGATGAGGGTGTGAATTGTGAGACCCGTGCTCTTTTGGAGCATTGGGATTTCTATGCTCGAAATGTTGATGAAGCTTGGGAACTAAAACATTATCTGGTTACTCGTTTACCCGTTTAATATTTTAACTAAAACATTATTATCGAGCACTAAAAATCAATTTCTTAAATTTAATATATCATCATAATGCAACAATTGTATATGATCCACAAGAATTACAATCCTAAAATAAAACTCGATTTAACTTCATGTTTTCATAATTTTTCCAAAAAACACATGATAAAATTAGGTAAATAAGTCAACCTATTTAATTTATTGAATTAAATGAATTAAATAAATATTTTTTTAATCAAAATTCTTAATCTAAATTTAATCCAATTAACTAAACAAATAAAATATATCAATTTATTTAATTAAATAAATTAAAAATTTTACTCCAAATTCACTTAATTTTATACTGAATTAAGATCCATAACTATATTGGATCACTTCTTGACAGACCTGATTTGATAGCTGCTCCTGCTTGGTGCAAATACCCAGCAAGTCACGGCTATGATTACAGGTGAAAGATGCTCGTTGCGCCAAGTGCCACGGATGCTACACCCCCATTTAGGACTCCTTCCACGTATATTTGAACTCAGCGTCAGTCTTCGTCCCAACTGCCCTTTTGTCCGTTCATTTATTTTCTTTTATTAAACAAATTCTGAAACTTAATTAATTGAGATGGTTTTATACTTTCTGCAATAAAAGTAATGTCATTGGGCATGATATAGCAAGAATCCTTGTCCTAACTATATGCCATTACGTTTAAAAAGGCTGACCGGCGACAACTAAGAATTCTATTATAAAAAGTGAAACAGGCTTTAAATCGATTGAATCTGTGTATACCAATACATATTATATATATTACGAGATCGATTTATTTCTCCTATAAAAGTAACCCGCTACTTATAAAATGCCTTCTCTTCAATCATTATAATGTGCATGACTTCTATTTATTAATACATTGCATTCGTATTTTCACATTATTTGAGAGCCTCGTGAACTAATAAAAAGTAGTGTATCTTGTATGCGAAAATGCAAGTTAAAATTATCAGTTTAGTTATGCTAACTAAACTCTAAGTACTTGTCACGCACCTGCAAATTGCATTTTTTATTTTTTTTAGTAAGAAAGGCAAGTAAGAGTATCTAGGAGCCCTTCTCTCAAGGTTTTTCTTAAATTATAATCATGAAGAATATATAGAAGATCTCTATGGGGGACCTGACTCCATACTGTTGTGGAATTGAGTAATAACCCTACGTTTACCAATCAGTTAGTTGCACAATTACCTTACCTAAAAACATGACTATTAATAAATTTGTCACAAGTTTGAAAGTAAAATTGTGGGTCTTAAGGAATCAACCTCTCTATGGGTAGGAATACCGGTAGAGGTAAGGTTGCCTACAGTTGGATCTCCCCAAACCCCGCGAAAGTGGGACTCACAATGGGAGTTGTTGTTGTTGTTGTTGTTGTTGTTGTAAGTTTGAAAGTAAAAATGAATATCCTGTATTAGCACTTGGATTTTCCATGACACTTGAATATCTTTTTTCACTACTTGAATAAGAATCTTCTTGTCACCTTTAATATGGATTTCCCTGTAGCTGCTTCTACTGCTATCTTTACTCCATTTCTCATATTTGTTGCTTCTGCTATCAAAACTGATGTACTGCCCAGATTGAATGATGCTGCCTGGATGAATCTTCCTTCCCAGTTACGAATTATGAAACCAGCTGCTACTTTGCAATGTGACTTGGATCAATCAAAATTGATTTTGATAAATCCTCCTTGTGGTTTCTCTCTTATACAATCCAATGAGACTTTTGACAGCTAGAGGCTGAGTGATTTGGGTTGTTATGAGTACAAGTTTTGTGTGAATTTGTATCTAATATGTCATTTAGCACTAACTTTTTTTACCTCTTATCAGGGTAGTGCCTAGAATGAGTGTTTCATCGCGAAACATCTTATTATTCATAGTTTTTTGAATACTCCATATAAGTGCAACTACTCTATCGAATTTGGATATGTTCAAAGTGGCTCTGAGCTGAGATAACATTTGCAATATCCTTCTTTGTGAGCCTACTAAACGAGTGGTATCAATCCAATTAGGGGCACTTACCAGCCCCTACATGTATTAAGTAACTGTACAATTTAAGAATAGAGATGATATGCATCCTCAGTTTTCCTCTGACAAAGAGGACAAAGTGTATCAATATTCATTCCCCTCTTCATCAAATTACCCCTTGTCCCCTTGTACGGAGGGACTCATGGCACAAATGCCATATAAATACTTTTAATTTAGACATAACATCGAGGTTCTATATGCAGTTAAATTGCCAGGAAGGATGATTGGTAAAATCCAATCCATGAATCACCCAAGTAACAGTCTTTGTGGAGAATTCACCATCTCAAATAAACCCCAACGAACAGAGTCAGGGATAGAGTTGGAGGGGACAGATGTAGTAATGATCATTAGTAGATGGGTTGAATTTACAAGTGGGATAAGCTTGAAAGCATCCCATTTTTTATTTATTGAGATGAAGTCCGAAACTCTTACCGATATGTCAACGAGAGAATAATCCGAAAGCAAATGCAAATTGAATGATTGGACATCCATGGTTGGTCAATCAACCAAAAACGGACCCCAATGATTAGCAGGTTGAGGACGTACAAAGCAGCCAGTTTTGCGGCTCCCCAATAATGGCGCCTTGACATATGGAGATAAAAGATAGGCAGCAGCAGCCAAGAAAATTCAACTTGAAGAGTACGCTCGGTTTAACTAATAACACGACGTTCATGTTGCAGTAGGAGACTAGGAGTCCCGTCCACCTGATCAAGAAAATGAACTCGTGAAATTAATCACCATGAGATCAAGTCATGAGGCGATTGTCTGATTGAGGTCCCACCACCAAGCACCAATTCCTACGTCAGATTTCTGAAAATGTATACCCTTAAGAGTTTTCTATATTTGTTATCTGTTTTTTATTTTAAAAATATATTAATTTTTGGTTTTATTTTGAGCATCAATTTTATTAAAATTGAGTTATTGTCACTTGTAAATATAATGCTATTTTATCACAGATT
Organism: Carnegiea gigantea; assembly: GCA_029747015.1. NCBI lineage: Eukaryota > Viridiplantae > Streptophyta > Magnoliopsida > Caryophyllales > Cactaceae > Carnegiea > Carnegiea gigantea. The sequence goes on from JAKOGI010001538.1 coordinate 6,367, forward strand.
TTATAGTTCTATAATTTTAGATCTTATTTAAGATGAATAAATATCAAACTATTTAGATCAATTTGTATTTATTAAAAAATTCATTGTTAAATTATTGGCCTATTTTTATGCATATTTTTATGAGTTCCCAAATTGAGTAAGTTACCCAAAAGGACTTTATATTGTACAGTGGGGAAGGAAGTAAGAGCATCCACATTGGTTATCCAAGAATTTGGATCACAAATGGGGGCCCACACCCTACACATCATCCCATAATCGAGATTTTTTCTCTTCTCTACATCCCATGAATCACCAACTTAAATCACCAAATATAATAATATTTTATGGACCCCACTACTCACAAATTATTTGATTTTAGACTTTTATTTTATGTTGTTGGGTGAATAATGGAAGATTAATTTTTTTTAATAATGGAAGCTTAATTATTTGCAATGGAAGACTCAGATCAAAAATCATAAATTTTTTTTTATAATTATAATATCATACTTAATAAATTAATCAATTAAAAAAACAGCCAAAGTATTTTTTTTTCCTTGGGCAGAACCTAGTGCATAGCCCAGAGAGGCGGGGAAAACTCAATCCCTTTTCCTCCCTCCAGTCCAGCGCATAGCCCAGACAAAAAAAAGAGGTGAGAAACGGCTTGGACTGTGGGCCGGCCAAACAAACGTGGCCCAAAAAAAAAGAAGAAGCAAGGAAAAGGAGCCCACGGCGGCTCAGCACCACGGGCTGGATTGTCGGGCGAGTGGGTCGCCGCGACAATGCCAGCAACGGATTGGACCATGGGCTGAATTTGTGGCTCACGATCCACGCAATGCAATTGCTCTAATGAACTACTTTGAAGGAAGTCGGTCCTTCGCTATCCCCAATTCTCTGCATAATCCTGTTCCATTGGCAACTTGTCTTTATCCACTATTTTACCTAACAAGAGAAAAAAAAGTTAAGAAATAATGCTAATTTTAACATAAAAGCCTTTTTTAAAAATAGCCGTATTCCTAAAAGTAAAAAGAGAAAAAATAAGACACCTTAGTGATAGTTAATGTAACGCCCCCAATGGCTAATACTGATTACCTTAGCTTAATCACGGATTTATTAACTTGCAGTGGAAGACTTTTGCTTTAAATGGAGGCGTTACCGCCATTCCGGGATGGAACAAGGCTATCTAATTTACTAAACCTTTGGAATCACCCAAAATAAATATTTGTCTCTTCATAATGTTTGTCCCCATGTAATAACTTGACGTACCAATGCTAAGCATTATTATCCTCAGGTTTCAAAAGAATAGCAATCCACAATCTCCAAGTTACTGACCTATCATCACTGTGAGCGCTGACTAGCTAGCGACCAGTAAACGTCTATTGTTTTGCTGCTTTCTGTTTTCTCAGGAGGATGACTATTCATTTCTTCCCATACCTAAAACAGAAAACATGAAAACATGCGAATGATGAGCCGAAACTCAATACGTACATCCCCATGCAGTAAAATGAGTTTTATGTGAAATTAGTTAGGCCGACCGCATTTCAAAATATTTTGTTTTGCAAACAGGAAAGAGAGTGTGTATAAGTAAAATTGATTTGCTGATTCTTATCTGAAAGTAAACCCCCTGGTCAATGTACATCTTGAAACGATCGTACTTTAGGTGCTCACCCCCCAGGCCGATCGAGAAGCCTGAGTTGACGCCGCGCGCGGGTATATTGGTCGGCATAAGCCTTGATAATTGATGGGCATAAGCCCTGATGATAATTGGCAGGGCCACTTGTTTATGTGACAAAATATTGAGAAATTGATTCATTAAATGAGTCTTGTATTAATTTTTCATTGTTGAGAACATTGTGAGTTTTTAAAGAACATAGGCAATGTACGTACCTGATCTTTGAAATTCTCTCTCCTACATAATGAAGAATATGTGTTGGCAGCTTGAAGCGACAGATATGACCTCATTCCTGCTTTACATATGTAATTCTGTTTTTGATTAGTGTAAGATTATGAAATTTGTTTGGATCTCTTGGTTTAATAAATAATTTGAATCCCTTAAGCTATGTGCTAATTATTAGCACGTAAAAAGTTATTGACTTGACGTTATCTTGCTTTTGTTTCCGAACGTCATAAACATGAAACGAGGTAATGGCGTTATCATTACCTTATTCTAATCATTGGTATAAGTTCGTTACTTATACTTACTTTGTTAAACTATTATCATTATGGGCCATTGTTCTTAATGCTTATTATCATTTATTATTATTTTTTTTTTTGGTCATTGCATAACGTCAGTCTCTACTATGACCATAACTCCAAAATATTCTGTAATAGCCTTGGCTAAGACATAAGTTTTTCTCCCAAAGACGTAACGTAATGAACTCATATAATCACATTTCATCAAACATAATATCTTAATGAAAATCCATGAATCAGAAAATACACGCTTGGAATTCATAACTTACAAAGTGTACCCCCAAATTCACGACTTTTTATCACACATTTCCCAATAATATATATAGTCTTCAGTAAAATTGTCACAATGTTGTTTAACCCAATAGCTCACAATAATCAAAACATTAACCGAATTTCAGCATAAATTCATCAGGCAAATTTTTCCTCAAATTCATAACTTCGAAACCATAGTGAATGAATTCATATCATAATTAACAAATCACGATACCTATATCAGTCAAACATTACAATTAAATATGCAATTATACGATTGGCTTCTACCGATTGACATTAATATTCTACTAGACTAAATCACAAAACGTTAAATGCAAATCTTTAGATCGAGAAATCAAGAATTACTCATCTTGAATTTGCTTCAAAATCCAAAACCTTAATATCCTCCTCCTCCTCCTCCTCCTCCTCCCTTCTTTCTCTCTCCTCTTTCTTCTCTCTCTCTCTCTCTTCTCCTTTTTCTCTCCTCTCTCTGCCCATGTGTGTGTGGTGTGCGTGACTTCCCCCCCCCCACACATATATATAGGCGCGAAAGGGGAAAATATCTTAGATTTTTTTTAGGGGGTCGGTTTGACCGACTTTGACCGGTCAAAGTCAGTTTGACCGGTCAAACTGACTTTGACCGGCTTTGATTTTTTTTTTCCCCTTTAGATGTAAAATTTTGCGCGACATTTTTACGTTAGCAGACGTCCAACTATTTCTTTGGAATTTTAATGAATTATTTTAAGAGTAACCAAAAATTTATTTTCGAGGCCATTCTGCCGATTCAACCTGCAATGGTACAAAAATATATATAAAGGAAATGCTGAATTGAAATAAAAAAATGCTAGATTAAAATGCCGGGTCCAACTTGATTAATTTGCAATGAAGATGAATATTAGGGTCGGGCCGTTACAGCCTTCCCCCCTTAAAATAAGTTTCGCCTTCGAAACTTGTAATTTGAAAGAAACTCTTATCGTGCTGCAAATAAGTACGAGAATTGACGTTATTATGGTGACATGATATGGATCTGGAACATAATTTCTGAGCTGTGGGTTGTGAGAACATTCTGTAGATGTCCGTGAACTGACCTCCTGGGGTGTAAATCAGGTCGTCATTGCAAGTTTTGTGCAGTGTATACTTGGAGGAGACTTCTGAAACTTTTTACTGTAAATTGTCCATATTATTTTTGAATTTTCTATAAGATATTGAAAAGTTCAGTGGAGTATTTTGAGTCTGGTAATTTTTTTGAAAGCACTTTGGGTAGTTGCATAAAGAGCATAATAATAAAGATTGGGTGAGATTGATCGTGCACTCGTTTGTGTATTTTGAGTAATTGTATAAAGAGCCATAATAAAGAAGATAAATATATAATTTGGGAGCTTGTTTATGAGCTTTGTATCAATTATGGATCAAGAAAATAGCAAACTTAATAAGCTTTAATAGCTTCTATTGAATTCAATGATTCACTTGGGGTGGAATTCTAGATAATATAAGAAGGGGGGTTGTGACTCAGATTTGGCTTATGCAAGCTCCTATGAAAGTCGCAAATTAATATGTAGAGCATACCCATGAATGAGAGCGATGGAAATGATGGTGAGTCATTGCCCATGAAAGAAATAAACAGTGAAGTCAAAATAATCAATAAGGGACTATTATAGAATGGCTAAAATAAAGACGACTGTGAATTTTCAAGAATCCAAGAATAGAAAGTAAGTTATTACTCAAATGTGTTGCTGTGCCATGCCTATTTGTAGCTTTGAATCGATGGGATGAAGAACATTCTTCTTAATTAAGAGTTCAGAGAGATCGGAAGATTAGCTTGCATGCAGTAAGCTTGGCCTTGGTTAAAAGAGAATTGATGCAAGTCCATTACATGATTTTAACAGCAGCTTGGATGGTTCTATGAATTAGGAAGTTGAAATTAGTGGTTGTTAGTCATTTGGAGATGAGGTGCATAATAAGGACATGTTCATTGGAGATACCTATGTTGAAACTTTCACGGAGGAAAATTCCTGAGTCATATTAGTGCCAGATACGATCATTATTGTGCCTTCTCAATTTGATTAAGTAGTTAGAAGGTTGACTTGCAATTCAAGGTGTATTCGTTATGAAATATGGCATAAGAATTGGATTTGAAGGGGTAGAGTATAAAATATGCATTGTAAAAACAAGATTGCATGGAGAAGGCCAAGACTTTAAGGAACGGAATTTGACAGCAATATACATATAGTTACGTTCTCAAAGAAATGAAGAAGAGAAAGATGGAGGTCAAAAGTATTAGAACGTTAACAACTACTTAAAATTGAGTAAGAAAGGAGAAATAGGTACGAACACCCTTAAGGGGCCAGGATCTTCTAGATGTATGAAATTAAAGAGGGATCAGATATCGCTGATAAAGGCAAAGGTTAAGGATGAGGCAAACATACCCAATGTAAGAAATGATTGAAATAATAACATTAGTGCAAAAAACAAATTACTTAGTAAGGGTTCCTATGCCAATCAAGATCTTTGAAGCAGATGCTCGGGGTCGAGGGGAAGTAAAATAGCAAGGAAGCAAGACCAGTTCATAAATCGAGATGATTAAGAATAAAGTGGATCAATGACTAAATGTATTTGAGAACGTTGCCGATGTAAGATTTTTAATGAAAGGAACAGATGCCAGGTTTGAAAAACGATGGATAATTAAAATATTACCGTGATACAGATGGAATGAAAACAAGCGATAAGCGTAAACAATTTAGATATGGAGGGCAATTAAAATGGAATAGCTCCAATCATTGATTACATAGGAACCAATGCCTTGTGCATGAATCCAAAACCAGAATGTTAGGAGGGTAGTTATCGATGTGATGATTGGATGTTAAGGGGAAAGAAACATCACGTTACCCTTAAATTAATGGCCATGGAAAATAAGCCAAGCAGAGGTAATTAGTGGAAGCATGAGAGAGACGCGATCTATCAAAATGGTAGGGATTTCCTTATAGATATTAAAGTCTTAAGAAACTTGAATGAAAGAAAGGATTGGTAATGAAGTACTGCCGCAACAATGAAATAGTTTGCAGAGCTTAATGTAAATGAAAGGAATTACAAATTAGAGTATGTTATTGCATACCAAGGGGGAAGGCTAGCTTGAATGTACGTTATTTTAAGGGGGGAAGGCTAGCTTTAGGTGGTAGCCAAAGAGATCAAGAAGAATGCTAACTTAGACAGTAGTATCTGACAAGGGGGGCCTATTCTCAATTATGCAAAGGTTAGTGGACTCCCATTTGATTCAATACTGAGATTCATGCCGATAAAGTTTTGAGGATTTGAAATGATCAAAGGAAAGTTGCCTGGTTTTCAATCAATACACCGTTATCTCATGGACTTTAATATCCCACAATCCGTTGTTGTTTGTACCTAACGTTGTGTTATAATAATGCTTTTTGAAATTTGACATTTCAACCTCATAGAATCACTTGTAATACCTTCATAAAGTTGCCTAGATTTTAATCGATATACAGATATCTCATGGATCTTAGTACCCCACACCCCTTTGTTGTTGTACCTGTAATACTTTCATAAAGTCCATGTAACAGACAGCTATATGTATGCTTAACTTGCCTCTTCAATTTCTTACCAACATACTCCGTGATGCGTCAACAAGTGCCCCAAGCTCGATTCCAATAGTTATTGTACTTCTTATGCCTTTGCCATGATTATTTGTCCCCAAAATCTTATTTATCCCTGGCGGTAATATAAATTATGACTTCTAGAGCCTCCCACATTCAAAAGCAACAAATCCATCGATATATTTGGTATATCCTCAAGCCTTTCCCCTACGGTTTCACTTTTATAGGTTATCGTCTTTTTTCTGATCCTTGTTAATTCGAAAGGGCTTGCTTATCAAAGTACCTGATGCTCCACAAAGCATAATCTTCCCCCCTTAAATTATTTTGCTCATTCTAATGAGTATTGCTGAGCCCCTCAATACCCATGACTTAACTCAACATAATAAAAGAAATTATTGATACCGTCTCCTTAGAACCCCTTAATACCACCCCAAATAAGCTTCTGCACATAATTATATAGAAATTTCTGAAAATCTTTTCAAATGTTGCTGCTTGATGATCTGCATTAGAAAATCCATATCTTTCACTCCCATCTCCAAAGAAGATGTAAAACCCCAATATGAAAACATCATAATGTCCGCTAAAACTTTTATTGAGGACACGAAGTATGATTCACATAGTAGGTCCCTAACATTAGGGTAGAACACAGACGTGCATAATCCCAGTCCAATCTGCGCAGTCTGCAGTAAAGTAGCCATAACTTTGTGTACACAACTCAAAGTTGAGTAATTCTAGAGCCTTTTACAAGCTAACTCCTTAAGCTATCACGAAACCAAAACTCATAAATTTTTGATGCGCCAATTAATACCAGTTTTCTCCCAAAGTGATCCATATTTCAGGTTTGTTGACAGTTTAATAACCGCATATTTGCAATATTTTCTCCACATGATCACCCATTAAAATTTCATTACACCCTAATTTAAAACAGTCAAAATTCAATCTTGGTATTCAGTACTAACGCCAAAGATCACAAAATCTCATTTAAAACAGTCAGAATTCATCATTACACCCTACACTTGCATGATCATGAACAACTTCAAATATTACTTGTGTTCAAGAGTATTCTGAGATATGCCGCCTAAAATCCATCCATGGTAATCTCCAGGTACCTATAGATTTTGATTACCTCATAATAAGGATAGTCATTATCGACCCAACCACATTGTAGAATTGAGAATCTCTAAAAGAGTTCTCCCCCATACATTCCCGATGTTTCCTATGTCTATATCGCCTAAGTTGAGGCATACTTGTTTATATGATCTGGGTCAACGACCCAGATTTCAAAACGTCCCCTAACATCCCAAACACAAATATCCTCCATATCTTTCTACCTTTGTTACTGCTAACCCTACTTTTAAGGTACAATGACTTGTCTGCACCTAGCAGTCGGCAGCCTTCATAGGTTCACATATTTCACAGGCACCTTAACAACAACACCTTCTTTCGGTGACCCCTTTTTTTTTTTGACCTATACAATCAATATAAAATCCATTTGCACCACATAAGCTATTGAATTGCCCAACAGGACTCCTTATACGAAATGATTATTGTAAAGCATCCATGACACTGTGATAGGCCCTCAGCATTCCCACTTCTGCAACTTTACGATGGATATTTCAGAATAATCCCACCTATGAATATCACTGCAAAGTACATTTCTCCCGTCTCACATGTATAATTCAGTACTACCTTAGATCATATAAGCGTTTAGCGACTGTACCTTCTTGCAATAGTCGAAACCTCACGATACCCAAACGTTAGGTATTCCACACACCATAATAAAACCAATTCTCTAATAGGTTGAAAGTCTCCTGGTGACTTAAATGAGCAACCCAAAATTACACAAGATTTGCTATAAGCTGAGTATACTTCTCTGGAATACACACGTCACCAAGAAGTTGATTAACTGCATCCTTGATCTTATTATCAAAAGATTCAGGCTAGATAAATGTTTTCTAAAATATTCCCATGATGCACCTATACATATGAAGTCCTGATCACCCATTCGTCTTACTGATCCAGCCTATCTCATAGGCATCCTTTTAGCTTACAGTGATGCTAAACCTGACTCTGATACCACAACTGTAACGCTCCCAATGGCTAATACTGATTACCTTAGCTTAATCATGGATTTATTAACTTGCAGCAGAAGACTTTGCTTTGAATGGAGGCGTTGCCGCTATTCCGGGATGGAACAAGGCTATCTAATTTACTAAACCTTTGGAATCACCCAAAATAAATATTTGTCTCTTCATAGTGTTTGTCCCCATGTGATAAGTTGACGTACCAATGCTAAGCATTATTATCCTCAGGTTTCAAAAGAATAGCAATCCACAATCTCCAAGTTACTGACCTATCATCACTGTGAGCGCTGACTAACTAGCGACCAGTAAACGTCCATTGTTTTGCTGCTTTCTGTTTTCTCAGGAGGATGACTATTCATTTCTTCCCATATCTAAAACAGAAAACATGAAAACATGCGAATGATAAGCCGAAGCTCAATATGCACATCCCCATGCAGTAAAATGAGTTTTATGTGAAATTAGTTAGGCCGGCCGCATTTCAAAATATTTTGTTTTGCAAACAAGAGAGAGAGTGTATAAGTAAAATTTATTTGCTGATTCTTATCTGAAAGTGGACCCCCTGATCGATGTACATCTTGAAACGATCGTACTTTAGGTGCTCCCCTCCCAGGCCGATCGAGAAGCCTGAGTTGACGTCGCGCGCGGGTATATTGGTCGGCATAAGCCTTAATAATTGATGGGCATAAGCCCTGATGATAATTGACGGGGCCACTTGTTTATGTGACAAAATATTGAGAAATTGATTCATTAAATGAGTCTTGTATTAATTTTTCATTGCTAGAAACATTGTGAGTTTTTAAAGAGCATAGGCAATGTACGTACCTGATCTTTGAAATTCTCTCTCCCACGTAATGAAGAAAATGTGTTGGCAGTTTGAAGTGACAGATATGGCCTCATTCCTACTTTACATATGTAATTCTGTTTTTGATTAGTGCAAGATTATGAAATTTGTTTGGATTTCTTAGTTTAATAAATAATTTGAATCCCTTAAGCTATGTGCTAATTATTAGCATGTAAAAAGTTATTGACTTGACGTTATCTTGTTTTTGTTTCCGAACGTCATAAACATGAAACGAGGTAATGGCGTTATCATTACCTTATTCTAATCATTGGTATAAGTTCGTTACTTATCCTTGCTTTATTAAACTATTATCATTATGGGCCATTGTTCTTAATGCTTATTATCATTTATTATTATTATTTTTTTTGGTCATTGCATAACGTCAGTCTCTACTATGACCATAACTCTAGAATATTCTGTAATAGCCTTGGCTAAGACATAAGTTTTTCTCCCAAAAACGTAACGTAATGAACTCATATAATCACATTTCATCAAACATAATATCTTAATGAAAATCCATGAATCAGAAAATACACGCTTGGAATTCATAACTTACAAAGTGTACCCCCAAATTCACGACTTTTTATCACACATTTCCCAATAATATATATAGTCTTCAGTAAAATTGTCACAATGTTGTTTAACCCAATAGCTCACAATAATCAAAACATTAACCGAATTTCAGCATAAATTCATCAGGCAAATTTTTCCTCAAATTCATAACTTTGAAACCATAGTGAATGAATTCATATCATAATTAACAAATCACGATACCTCTATCAGTCAAACATTACAATTAAATATGCAATTATTCGATTGGCTTCTACCGATTGACATTAATATTCTACTAGACTAAATCACAAAACGTTAAATGCAAATCTTTAGATCGAGGAACCAAAAATTACTCACCTTGAATTTGCTTCAAAACTCAAAATCTTAATCTCCCCTTCCTCCTCCTCCCTTCTTTCTCTCTCCTCTTTCTTCTTTCTCTCTCTCTCTTCTTCTTTCTCTCTCCTCTCTCTGCCCGTGTGTGTGTGGTGTGCGTGACTTCCCCCCCCCCACATATATATAGGGGCAAAAGAGAAAAATATCTTAGATTTTTTTTTGTGTTGGTTTGACCAACTTTGACCGGTCAAAGTCAGTTTGACCGGCTTTGATTTTTTCCCCTTTAGATGTAAAATTTTGCGCGACATTTTTACGTTAGCAGACGTCCAACTATTCCTTTGGAATTTTAATGAATTATTTTAAAAGTAACCAAAAATTTATTTTCGAGGTCATTCTGCCGATTCAACCTGCAATTGTACAAAAATATATATAAAGGAAATGCTGAATTGAAATGGAAAAATGCTAGATTGAAATGCGGGACCCAACTTGGTTAATTTGTAATGAAGATGAATATTAGGGTCGGGCCGTTACAATTAAATTAGCCAATAAATACTAATCAATATTGATGAGTGTTAATTAAGGTTGAAATTGTAAGTAGAAAATATGATTAATTGTTTATAAGGGCTGATTAGTGTTGATCACTGCTACTTGCTAATAATAAATACTTATAATAAGGGTGTTTTTGATGGGGTTGAAAATCATTTTGTTAGAAAATATTTTTTCATGTAAAATAATTTTTCAGCTCATATTTTCAATTGTTTGGTAAAAAATGAAATGAAACTTCTGAAAAATAAGTTTGATGAGCAAAAAATGAATAAAAAAGCTAAAAAGAGGCACATTAGTGAAAAAATAAAAATAAGTAAGATATTTAGAAAAATGAAAATTTATATTTTGTTCTTTGGGGAATTAGATTACGATAGTGGTGTTATACATATCAAAGTTGTGACGATACGTACATTTTTAATTTTTTGATCTCATCTACTGTCAACAATTTGATGTTAGCAACGCTTTAGCGATTTCCCACCTTCGAGTAGGAAAAACTTAGTGAGTTTTCCTATTTTCTTAGCTTTGACGTTTTGGTTTTGGATGAAATCATGGTTGTTACAATCACCGGCATCAGTATCAGTATTGGTATCGGGATGATGCTATTTCGCCAATATTGAATATGTTACCTTAATCTTCGAATTATATGTCACTGTCTTACTCTTTGAACCATATATCGAGGAAATAGATACAGAAGAGAGAAAGAATGTGAAACCGTGTGGGCGCTAAAGAAACGTAAAATCAACTTGCGTTCCATTTAAAGTGAAAATATTTTTCTTTATTATAAGGAAAATGATTTTCCTCTGACAACAAATTTACCATTCTTATTTTACCAAACATTGTAAAATGAGAAGACCATTTTTACCCCTACCAAACACTCCCTAAGTTGAAAATAACAAATCCAAAATATCATTAATGACTATTATTATCATTCTGATCCTCACAAAATCAAAAGCAATACTACACATAAATCAGTTGCTCAAGTTAAAGTGACAGCATTACAAGGGTCGTGTTCGACAACAGCGTTTTGGGTAGCATTTAGTGTTTTGACCAAGTCAATACACTAATTAGCTAATTTTTAGTGTTTGATAAACTAGTGCTTTGACTAGCATTTCAAGTAGTGTTTAGTATTTCAAACAGCGTTTTTGAAAAACTAATAGTATTAATGTTTGACATGTAAAAGTAGCGTTCTATATTTTTCAGCCAAAAAATATCCTTTAAAAATTTTATCTTTGAAAATTATCCATATCCTTTTATATTAATTTACATTAGTCAGTTAGCCTAATAGCTAAATTTACTGAACACATTAGTTTCAACCGCTCATCTAAACAGCTATCCGCTAACAGCTAAGGCTATGTTCGGCAACAACGTTTTGGGTAGCGTTTAGCGTTCTGACCAGGTCAATACATTAGTTAGTTAATTTTTAGTGTTTGATAAACTAGTATTTTGACTAGCATTTCAAGTAATGTTTAGCGTTTTAGGCAGCGTTTTTGAAAAGCTAATAGCATTAATGTTTGACATTTAAAAATAGCGTTTCATATTTTTTGCCAAAAAATATCCCTTTAAAAATTTTATTTTTGAAAATTATCTATATCCTTTAACATCAATTTACATTAATCAGCTAGAATAACAGCTAAATTTAACGAACACATTAGTTTTAACCGCTAATCTAAATAGCTATCCGCTAACAACTAAGGTCATGTTCGGTAACAGCGTTTTGGGTAGCGTTTAGCGTTTTGACCATATCAATACACTAATTAGTTAACTTTTAGGCCCTGTTCGGCAAAATTAGCAGTTCAAGTAGCGAATAGCGATTCAGGTAGCGGATAGCTGTTTAGGCAGCGGATAACGTTTCTAAATTAGCTGTTAGCGGATAGCTGTTTAGATGAGCCGTTGAAATAAATATGTTCGGTAAATTTAGCTGTTGGGTTAGCTGATTAATATAAATTGACATAAAAGGATATAGATAATTTCCAAATATAAAATTTCTTAAGGATATTTTTTGGCAAAAAAATATGAAACGCCACTTTTAAATGTCAAACGTTAATACTATTAGCTTTTCAGAAACGCTGTTTAAAACGCTAAACGCTACTTGAAACACTAGTCAAAATACTATGTTACCGAACACTAAAAATTGCTTGATGAGTGTATTGACTTAGTCAAAACGCTAAACACTACTTAAAACGCTGTTGCCGAACATGCCCTTAGTATTCGGTAAACTAGTGTTTTGACAAGTATTTGAAGTAGCGTTTAACGTTTTTAGCGGCGTTTCTGAAAAACTAATAGTATTAACGTTTGACATTTAAAGGTAGCATTTCATATTTTTTAGCCAGAAATATCCTTTAAAAATTTTATCTTTGGAAATTATTTATATTCTTTTATGTCAATTCACATTAGTCAGCTAGCTTAACAGCTAAATTTACCGAATATATTAGTTTCAACCGCTAATCTAAATTAAATAACTATCCGCTAACAACTAAATTAGAAACGCTATCCGCTATTTAAACAGCTATCCGCTACCTAAACCGCTATCCGCTACCTAAACAACTAATTTTGTTGAACATGGCCTAAATTAGAAACGCTATCCGCTATCTAAACAGCTATCCGTTACCTTAACCGCTATCCGCTACTTAAACAGCTAATTTCGCTGAACAAAACCTAAATTAGAAACGCTATCCGTTATCTAAACAGTTATCCGTTATTTGAACTGCTATCTGCTCGCTAAACAGCTAATTTTACCGAACAAGGCCAAGGTAATAAGTCATCGATCACTATTTCATTAGCCAAAAAAAAAATAATTGGACTTGCTACTTTCGCATGATCAAGTAAGCCTCTAACCAAGTGTTTGAGTTCTCCCCTTTTCTTGATTCATTAAAGCACTCACTTATATTTTTTTATTCCCTTTTGGATTGTTAGATCCATCAAAAACAAAAATTATTCTTTGTTTAATTGTCTCCACTAATATATTTTAAATATCCTCCCCTTTTAACATTAGATATGTCTAGAAAAAATAATATTTAACTCTTAGTATTTAGTAGTTTTGTAAAATTTATAGTTTTAAGTCTCAATCAATCATTTTTTTTCCAATACAAATATTGTGCAATGAAATTCTCAACAATCTTTAATCCTACATTTGTTTGCAAATAGGAATGACAATGGGTCGGGTCTGAATCAGGTTCACTTAGACCCAGATTCATTTATTTTTTTGGACCTGAATCTAGATCCGACCCACATTTGTTAGGTCTGGGAAGATAAGACCCAAACCCAGATTTTGTGTGTTTGGCGGGTCAATGGATCCTAAACGGGTTATAGCTGTTTTTCACATTAAAAATTATTTTTTCCACATCTCAACATGAATTACTACATTCTAAAGATAAATAATTGAATTTAAAATACGTGATATTTACTAAAAAATATTCTAGCGACAGATACCATAATTAAGTATTTTTACTTACATTTTACACGCCAATAACAACAGCAACAACACGCCAAAAATAACATTTTAAGACAAACCGCAAAGACAAAGTCCATCGAGTTTTAAAGAAGCATAACAAAATGGCCGTTCTTCTACAACCGACAGAAAGCAAATTGACTTTAAGGTTTACCAGTTTAGAATTACTTTAACCAATTGCCTTTACCACATTTTTTTCACAAAAAATTAATGGGTGACATGATCCACGTCCCTCATATCTAGACCCGCTTAAAATCCATTGGATCTTATTTCATTAGACTTAAACCTTAAAAATTAAATCGGATTCGATAAATCTGGGTCAAATTTAAAATCCACTACCATCTATAGTTGTAAATTATCTACCCTGTCTCTACCCCCCAAAAAAAAACCCAACACACACTTAAAAAAAAAATCTACTAGAATCAATTTGTGTTGTGCTCAATAAACGTAGAAGATCGAAAACCCTAATGAATGAAAGTTTGATCGATCACATGTGAGAACGTGATCCGTTTGGACCATGTAACAAACAAAAATGAACGGAACAGATGCAGTGCCACAAAATCCAGGGTGTCGCCTGTACACACCAAATATCTCCCCCAATTCTTTAATCCTGTCAAAATGAAAATCCTCCTCTCTCTCTCTCTCCCCCTTCATCTCATGTGGATGTGGCTAACTGGCTATAAATTAGCCTCGTCAACCACCTTTCGCGTTGTTCGTCTTCTTTCCTTCCCGTATTCGCAGAGAAAAAAGAGGAGAGAGAAAATGGGGATAGTGGAGGAAGCACACAATGTGAAGATTCTGGGGTCAGGCTCGCAAGTGATAGTGCTAGGGCATGGGTTCGGCACGGACCAATCGGTGTGGAAGCACCTTGTGCCGCACCTTGTGGACCAATACAAGGTGGTTCTCTACGATAACATGGGCGCTGGAACCACCAACCCAGATTACTTCGATTTCGAGAGGTATTCTACTCTTGAAGGCTACGCCTATGACTTGCTTGCTATACTCGAGGAGTTCAGGATTGAATCCTGTATTTTTGTTGGTCATTCTGTTTCTGCTGTTGTTGGTGCTATTGCTTCCATTATTCGCCCCGATCTCTTCTCCAAACTCGTCATGATCTCTGCTTCTCCTAGGTATATCTATCTTCATCCTTCTTGCTTAATTTTCCTTTTGAGCTTGATTTTGATTGTTTTTTCTGGTTTCAGTAAGGACGTATGGGTTTTCTGCTAGGATTTCGGCCATGTTAACAACTCAAATTACATCCGTATGAGTTATTTATATTTGTTGATTGAAGTTGTGGTTTGTTTGTTACTATACCCTATGTGTGTAGGGTGAGCTGATGCCTAATTGTGCTGTTTTGTGTTAGATCATTAATTTCTCTGTTCTTGCTTCCCTTCCATGCAAGGTATAGTGTTAATTTTTCTATTGTGTGTGTGTGTGTGTGTTTTTTTTTTTTTTGGGGGGGGGGGGGGAGTGGTTGGTCCGTAGAATATAAAAAAAAATCCAGATTTAGGTTTGATAAATGGGTCTGGGCCCAAATCAAAGAACCTGTATTCAAATCCTTAGTCATTTGGTTCAGAGACTTGGATATAAATTTGATACATTAAAAGGGAGTCATATAAACTAAAAAAATTGGTGGTTAGTGGGTATGGATAGAAAGCATTTTGGCCATCTGAACAGAACAATCTGTATACTGTATTCATAGGTTGATGTTTGTATTACATGGTTATCTTGATTATTTAGCTGCCTTACATGAATCTGACATAAGAATCCAGATACTAGAGAGATTAAATCCAAATTGAATCCTGTTTTCTGTTTGAAACCTTATTAAATCGAATTTTAGCTCTTGAATATATATTTTATGTGGTTGGTTCATGTATAGTATAACCCTTCTTCTAACTAAGGCAATCCTCCAAATGGTGCTTCCACTATTTTTGAGAGCTGAAAGTTTGTCAGGGACAGTGTGTATACTGTTTAGGAATATGTTTCATCCGGCCTTTCTCAGAAGGCAGCCATTTGCTAAGGCCTATTGCACACCTAGAGATAACCTTCTATCCTCGATCAATTGAGCTTTAGCCATTTTTAGCTGTTGTAAACACGCTTGATTCCGGGAACTAGGGGATTGCATCCTGTGAAATGGATATCAAGCGTTTGAAATTCGTGGTTAAATTCGACATGCTAGAACCAGGATTAAGTTTTGAGTTAACATTGCCCTATCGGCATCTCAAGAAATAGTATATGTGAGTGGGATTTTGGCTTCATCATTCATCATGTGGATATTCTATAACCAACTCTAATAATTTCCCAGGTACTTGAACGATGTCGATTACTATGGAGGGTTTGAGCAAGAAGATCTGGACCAACTCTTTGAGGCAATGCAGTCCAACTACAAGGCCTGGTGCTCAGGCTTTGCCCCGCTGGCAGTGGGTGGTGACATGGACTCAGTGGCGGTCCAAGAGTTCAGCCGGACCTTGTTCAATATGAGGCCGGACATAGCTCTTAGCGTTGCCCAAACCATTTTCCAAAGTGATTTTAGGCACCTACTCTGCCATGTGACCGCTCCTTGCCACATTATTCAGAGCATCAAGGACTTGGCAGTTCCTGTGGTCGTGTCTGAGTACCTCCATCAGAACCTCGGAGGCGACTCCATCGTCGAGGTCATGGCATCGGATGGTCACCTTCCTCAGTTGAGCTCGCCCGATGTTGTGATCCCTGTGCTCTTGCGGCACATCCGCCATGACATTGTTGCCTAGGCCTGAGATGTTGCCTGTCACTTGAATTTCTGCTTGATGCATGCATGGTTAATGTGCAGGGCTTCATGTTTAGTGAATAATTGTAAAATAGTATGCATCTTTATGCTAATTAATTGTATCATATTGCTCATCCCTTTTGGAGAGCGTATATATTATTATTGAATTTGTGACAATAATGATGATCGACCATTGTCGTTTTAATTTAAACAACTACTAGAATTTGCCCTCTGGATCGGATTGAGGGTCATTAGGGGAGTGGATCCATTCCCTCGTATCCTCATTGCTTTCTTTTTTATTCACCCTTTCAAATAAGGAGGTTAATGCAAAAATAATAGCATTTAGTATGACTTCTGTTTTAACAAAAATTGAGAAGATTTAAATATAAGCAGCTATTTTTATAAGCATTCTATTCCTTGGTTAACTTTCAAAGGAGACTGTTGTTACGGACAAATTTGAAGTCGTTTGAATTCAAAAACAATATATTGTACAACAAACTTTTCGGATATTATCTTTGACCATCTGTCTGTATTATTATGAATTTCGCTATTAGAGTATAACGCTCAAGTTTTGGCAAACTATCCTTTTGCACGTTTGATGTTGTTTCTTGTCTTGCTCCTTTGCAATTGCCACATAAAGTAAAGAGTCAGCGATGGTTCCTATCTATCAATTCCCCCGTAACGAAGAAAACAAAGGAACAGCACGGGCCTCGCAGAGGCACATGGGAGTTCCCCGTTGGTTAGTAGTTGCTAAGAAAGGAAATGGAGAAGAGGTGAGTCCAAACACAGGGGATAGAAAGTCAACAAAATTCAATTACGTTGAGACGTTGCTATCGAATGCAGTTGGCTAGGGCTAGGAGGGCCTCGGTAGTTTAATTGCCCTTCAAATCATCATACCATCTCATCTGAATTCCTTAAGTGTAGTTTTCAGGGTCTTATCAACATGATCCATACATCGTGGAATTGAAGAAGCACATGTGGGCACGTAAATGAGGGTAAGGTTTACCTTTTTTTATGAGGTGCAAAAATATTCGAAGATGTGGATGAATCAATCATCACTCATCTTCAACCACCCTTGTTCTTGTCTCGGGAGGCAGCTGGGCTTCACATTGCTTTCGTCTATGCCTTTTAGCTGTACTTTAAGCTAAACGTATCCTTATCTTACTTATCCACGTCTACGACTCGAAACGTTTCATTCCAATTTGATGTTGCCCCCTGTACCAAAACTAATGAGGTGGCGGGAAAAATCTTAAGTTGGTTTATTAATAAAAAGACCTGTGTTGGTGGATTTAATATTTGATTATAAACCAATTTGATGTCGTCCCCTATACCAAAACTAATGAACATAATATCATGTAAGAAATATCTTTAATATTTGATTGTAAAGCCTTTTAAAATTGGTAGCTGAACTTTTTTACCACCAAAAAGAGATATCCTTAGGAAAAAGAGAATACCAAACTATTCACTTGATAATTTAAAAAGTTATAAAATACTACACATATATTCATCCTTAGTCAATGGAGCTATAGAACTATAAGCAGAACAAGTTGGAATTAGGTTGTCCCGTACTTTCATGGGGGGAAGTCGAAGACAATGAAGGAAGAAAATTTTCAATGGCAAAACATGGACACCTCCTTCGGCTACAATGGACTTCAAATCGGTCACCGTGAGAATTTCAAAAACTGTTGGGCCTGGAAAGTAGTGAATGGGCTTTAAAGCCCATCCAATAGGCCCAGTATCAGAGCTACCACTGCGCTGCGGTTAGGTGATAGCGCTGCGCGCCTCCTTTGTTCCCCGGTTATTCCAGAATCCAGAGTAGTCCTTCCGCCAAAGGTCCGCGTTCTCTCTCCTCTCCGACTCTCCCTCTCCGGTGGTGAACTCACTCAACTTCCGGTAATCTCTCTCTCTCTCTCTCTCCCCTCCCCTCCTTAGATTCGATTTTAGCGGCTGCTTTTGCGCTTTGCCCGATCTGTTCTAGGGTTTCTTTGAAATTTTCTATCTTATGCTAAGTTGAAGGAGTCGAGGTTCTTTATCTCGATTCCTTCATATTGAGATATTTCTGTTCGTATTTACTGATCGGTTTAAATAGATTTCGTTTCCGATCATTTTCGCCTGCTTTTGGATTATTTGCTTCTAGATTTTGCGTTTGGCTACTTCATTTCTGCCCTTACGACTCTGCGTAGACGAGCTTTAGTGCTTAGAATCGAGGAGATGATTGTCCTATTGGAAGATTTGTGTAAGGATCTTTTCTTTGAACTATTACAATGGAAGTCATGAAAGTGCCTACAATTTGAGCGGCTTGAGAGAAGGTTTTCTTATTTGGGGGGAGGGGGGAGGGAAGGGCTTAGTGTAAATAATGAAGTTTTGGGTTCTGCTGGTTTGGGATTGTGCTGGGATTTTGAGGCGACTAAAACATTAGGTTAAGATTGCAAAATTGTGTTTTCCCAAAATGTGGAAGGAAAGAAAAGTAGTGCGTTTAAGGAGCGGTTGCTAGGGTTCTGCTGGTTGGACTTAGAAGGCTGGAAAATTAAATTAGGGATTGGGAATCTTTTACAGAGTCTTGGCTTGGTTTCCAGTAACATGTATATTCATAATTTGCACTTCTGTCATTCTTCTATTATCCCATCCTGATAATTCAATGTGAGAGTGAGACAGCCTTCAAAATCCGTTCCTTGTTCTGATGCCGCCATGGTACTTGTGACCCTAATCCTTAGCCTCTGTAATCACATCTACAACCTTACTGAAATGAACTGTGTAACTTGAGTTACATCTTATTCACTTGCTTTCATCACATTGCAAATGTCAAGATGAGACCTTCCCTAGTTCCTTTCTTCTCCTTCGGTGTAGCCACACATTGCCAAAGCCATTCTCCTTATGTTTTCTCTTTTCCGATGTTAGCCATGCATTTGCTTGATACTTGCACTTCGAGGTTGAAACTCTTTACTCTGGTTTGTGTTACGTTTGGACTTCTTTATTGTGCTGGATCACTTGTATACGCTTCATTTTCTGGTTATGGGCCCTCTGTATCTCCTCTGCTTCTGTCCTGAAATCTTCATTGTCTCGCTTTCTGATTTGGCATTGCTGATGGTGCAAATTGGGTGCTGGTTTAGTGATGCACTGGTGAGAAAGCAAATTGGTCTGTGATTGAGTAATGGATATTGCTTGGTGATCGAAATATATGGTCCGGAGATGTAGTTGTGCGTATGCTGGTGGGGGACATTTATCTGTTCGCCATTGCTGTTTATGTAGTCCACTATGAGGAGGAAGCTCAGCTAGTTGTTTATGAGAGAAATATATATACCTTGGTTTTTTTTTTTTGGGGGGGGGGGGAATGTTAGAATGTAGAACTCAATACAGCAGATAGAGATGTTGGGGCGGGCAGAAGCTAGTAATATCTGTCTTTGTTGAAGGATTGTTTTCCCCCTCGATATTTTGTTTCATAGTCAAATCTGATTTGTGACAGCAGTTGGAGTATTTGGACATCATTTTCATTGGGTAGGCCTCGCCTTCATTTTGAAATATTGGGTGTAAATTTGTTCAAGAGATTGTTTTTTGCTAAAGTATCTAATGTCATTTGAGTTTAATAAAATGGCTTAAAGTAGCACATTGGTGAATACTGTCAGAGTATGATAACTAAACTATGAGAAAAAGGAAAGCACTGGCCGGTGCTGCTGTTCACTATCATCAATTCCCTTTGAGCACTGTGGCATTATATTACTGTTCTCTATCCTCTTATATCGTCTTTAAAGAAGCTTAGGTGGTGCGCTTACAATTCTCTTGCAGCATGGCGGCAGAGCTAGAACCACCATTTTATCCCAGAGAGAAGCTTATTGAGAAGCAGAAGTATTTCCAAAGTGTCCACAAGCATACTTACTTAAAAGGACGCTATGATATGATCACCTCAGTTGCGATTCCTCTTGCATTGGCTGCTGCATCAACGTATATGATTGTGAGTGCTTCCTTTCTGTTATCAAACATACTGTCTTCTGGCCTA
The DNA here is from genome assembly GCA_029747015.1 of Carnegiea gigantea. Lineage (NCBI taxonomy): Eukaryota > Viridiplantae > Streptophyta > Magnoliopsida > Caryophyllales > Cactaceae > Carnegiea > Carnegiea gigantea. The sequence goes on from JAKOGI010001538.1 coordinate 26,943, forward strand.
ACAGACAAAGTTCTTATGGATTTGGTCATGCTGACTGATTGCTTTATTCTGGTCTCTTTTTACCCCAGGGTAAGGGCATCTATAACATGTCTCACGGAATTGGGAAGAAAGAATGAGAACCGATAAGGCTGGTGCACACTGCACAGGGCTGATAGTGTGTGTGTTTGTTTTTGTTTGTTTGTTTGTTTTTTTCACGTAGCAGCACGCAAGACTGATGATGCTCAGGAATTGTATTTCAATTGCATTTGAGTGCCTTGAAAAATTGACATGCAATAATCGTATCGTCACTGCTGGAACGGTATTTTGATTTCATCAGTGTTATGGAAGTTCGGTTTTCCTTTTTATTTTGCCCATGCAGTATTTCTTAAGTTCTTTCCATTGTTACTCAGCGCGACCTGCCTGTGTCATCTTGGAAGACAATGTCGTACTCATTGAAAATTAGTCTTTTTTTATTGGGCGACTAACCCCCCCCCCCCCCCAAAAAAAGGTAGGGGCTTTTGGAGAGGGCGGACGATAAGGTGGTCCCATCAGAGGGAGTCCTATTTGTCATGGCGACTCTGTGGTAGGGATGCCACTGGACTGAGGGAAGGGGATGGTTGATCTTCTTGATGGAAATGATCTATGGATCCTATATTGTAGGTTGGGGTTTTTTTTTTTTTTTTTAACCGTCTATTCTCGAATTTTAATCGCTTGATTGTTGCGTTCACAAGCCACTAAGCACAAGCCACTGAGCGTTTACTGTCCGAGGATTGAAAATTTAAGTTTCTGATCACAGTCTTTCTCTGAGATTTTTGAGCCTTCTTTTTGTAACCTACATTGACAGTGCCAATACTCCGGAACTGTCGCCTTTGCCATTCTCCCTCGAGCACGCTCATTCTATAGTCGGTTATTTTTGGATAATGTTTTGGGTTTTTCAAGTTGTCTTAGTTGTCTGTCTCGAATGGTTAACTTCTAAAGTGGGCTTCGCTACATTAAATGAATGTTTATCCGTTTCGTGGGCTAAAAAATGGGCCAGCAAGCTGAGGCAATCGGCCGAACCCTATTAATGTGGTCATGAGTCTATCTCCCAAGCATGTTTATAGAATGAATATACAGATCACCAGATCGTTCGGTTCAGATATAAGTTGGATTAGAATCATATGTTGGGTTGCTGATATTTTAATTCGATTGGATTTCAACTTCAAGTTGGGTGGTTTTTTATTGGATTGCCTTTGAGATCAGCTAATGTTTACTCAACTCATTTTTGCAAAAAGAAACAACTTTCTAACAAATTCTGGATTCAGTTTAGTTCGATTCTAATCAGGTTGATGTTTGGGTCCACTTTTTTAGGTGAGTTTGTCTCATATGTCAAATCAAATATGTGTATGAGTCACACAATTTAGATCTGCGATTCATTTTACCAAATCTTACAAGGTAGTCCACTTTTTTTGGGTCCATATGAATCACAAAGGGTAGTATAATACAATTATAATATAATAGCAGAAGGAAAAAAATCAAATATGGGATCTAATTTATCCATGACCCGAATCATAATAACTAGGCAAAGACCTCATTGGTGCATGGTAGTCCACTATTGGAAGCCCATCAAATTGCCCATTGAGAAAAATCTCCTCTCTCAATTGGAGGGTGATTTCCCTTCCTTTTGTTTCTAATGAGTGTATAATTTTCCATGGCATTTAATCTTTTTATCTTTGTGGATACCAATAATAAGATTTATTGTCACTTATGGGGCATTTGGCAAAAACTTTTTGGCTACAAAGAGCTTTTTTGATCAAAATTAGTTGTTTGACCAAAAAAAAAAACTAATTTTGGTGTTTGGTAAAAAAGCTTTTTAGAAGAGTTTTTTTAGTACAAAAAGCTAATTTCAAAAAGTAATTCCATGAGCATTTTGGAACAGCTTTTGCATAATTAATTTTTTGCCTCACAATCATATCATAAATAATTAATTTTACCAAACAGTTTTTCAATAAACAGTTAATTCAAATAGTTAATACAAACAACTAACAGCTATCCGTCAAAATGTAGAGCACAAGAATAACGTTTTGAGCAACTAAAGAAAGAAAAGAATCAATAACCTTTTTTTTTTCTCTCGTCTTCTTTAATCTTTCTTACTTGACAAAATTTAAACTACAAGAGTAATGTTTTGAACAAGTAAACAGAAGCAGAGAATCAGTAATATTTTTTTTCCTGTGTGTGAAATAAATAAAATTGTTCCTTCTCTACAGGCATATTACCTTTCCATGAGAATTTTGTTAAGAAGTCCAAAAATTGCTCGACTTACTTTTCTTTTTAAATCATTTCCATACGTAATGGAGGTACTGGTGAAAGTTCTCGCTGCTAAGTGGCATGGCGTGTAGAAGTTACCAATCCCCCCAAGAAAAGTAGAGGAGGAGAGGGAAAGGTGTGATGATTAGGCAGGGTATAGAACGTTGGGCAACGGTAACTAGATCGTCACTTTAAAATTAGGATACTGGCAGTAGCCGTGAAGAAACAATTAAACAATAAAAGCAAGTCTAATGAAAAGAAATCAACGAACGCAAGGAAAGAATGCAAACTGGACCCAACCAATCCGATGGACCACACGACAATGCAGACACTATTCTATTTCTAGTGATTGATTCGGAAACAAAGAGGATCTAACCAAAGCCAGATTACAAAAGGAAGGGTAAAAATGCCAGCCAGCCTTCTCCCTGAAAAATAAATAAATACAACGGCCTTTTATTATTCATCCATTTGTTCATGCCACCTGTTATTACACGATTTGACGTTCTTACAGCTGTTCTTGTCCTTCAGTACTCCACCTTTCAACCCACAGCTCATTTCCAGTTTTCTTCCATAGCCCCACCCCAGCAGTGGCCGCTTACTGTGTCTGGGTCTGCGTCTGGCTACATGGGATAGCCTTTGGAATAACGTAAGTTTACATCTTGTCTTTGCTACATTCACAATTTTCAAGAAATTATCATCTTTGATGTTAGCAATTTAGCATAATTCAGATCAATATTAAGAATACGACGTTCTTAAAAGCTAGCTTTTTGGGTCATTAGTAAAACACTAAAACTTATTTCAGCCACATCAGTTTTTTAAGCTGATTTTTTAACTTACAAACCTGCAGTTGCATCTTTACAAGCATAAGAGCATGGGCAGTGGTTGGCCTGTGGGCCAAAAATTGAAGGGGGCGGGTGAAAGGTTGGCTCGGCAAGCTGCAGTGGTTTGCTCAGGGGGGTGGGCTCGCGGGCCGGCTCTTTGCGGAAAGCCTTCCCCTTCTCCCTTTTTCTTTTTTTTTGGTTTTTTTTATTAGTTTTATTGTATTTTGTTTTTTTTGATTTTAAAAAAGTAGTTGTGTGTTGAGGTGTAGGTCCATGGGTATTGTTTTATTTGGTGAGTTAAAGTAGTGAGTCAGCCATTGGAGAAAGTGAGACTTGTGAGGTAAAAAGTTGGAGAGAGGATTGATGTGGCAGTGGTAGGCCCCCACCGGTGAGCTAAAAATTCCGCCCACCATTGTACATGCTCTAAGCACCACTTTTTGGCTTGCGAGCCCAACACTATGCAGGTGCCTTATTTTTTAATCCGAGTTAAACATAATATAACTGACTTGAGAACTAGAGTTTAAGAGTTTGTTTTTTTCAACTTAGTATAAGTGCTTATCATCAACATTTACTACTAATCAACATTTATCAGCATCAATCAGTACTAATCATCACTCATCAATATTCATAAGTAAATTAGTGTAATGCCCCGACCCTTCTCGGTTGCGGGTCTTACTAATAACGGTTTCAAGGATCGTCGACTGGCCTTACAAATCACCACAAGCTTTTCCGACGTGTTTCGTCCTCGCTCATACGCTGCCTGGGAAACTTCCCAAGAGGTCACTCATCCCAAGATTGCTCCCCAACAAACACGCTTAACTTAACTGTGAAGTTCTTAAAAGTGAACTTCTCGAAAAAAAAGTTGCACCTTTGGTGATATAAGTAATCATTTCGATCCTTTTAAGTCACAATCGAGACTATACAATTAGTCACATTCTTTACTCATAATTTTAATCATAAGTAATACTAATTACTACTCATCAGTATTATTCAATAATAAATTGTGTATAATGAATTGAAAAAAAACCCCTAAATATAAACATGTTGAAACTCTTGAAACAACCCTTCTCTGTTACAAGCATTTTAGAATGGCGTGAATGTTGGCCTTCATTTACAGAGATCGCTTCACTCGCATCCAATAATTACGGCGGAATAAAGAAAGAGTAAAGAAAGCTCCAGCCGTAATACAGCCATTGTCCGTCGTCCGACAAATTAAAATACGACACCGTTGGCCTTCACATGCACATGGTCGCATTTAGTCTACCCTTCACCATTTATTTACCTAATCTGCCATGTGACACACTTGCTTGAATTATTACCAATGCCACTGTTATTATTATTATTATTTATTTTTTTGGACCGTTATCGTTTTCTTTTCTTCCTGTGGAGCCTTCTCTACCAAACTCCAACACCGACCGCTTATTTATTCGCCCTCACTCTCACTCTCTCACCGTATTATCACTCACTGAAAAAAACAGCCATGGCTTCTTCCACTTTTTCTTCTACATTCGCCCTCGCATTTCTCTTCCTCATCCTAAGTGTCTCCACCGCCCAATCCCCAGCTGCCTCACCTGCTAAACCACCCTCCACGGCGGCCACGCCGTCTCACTTCCCCGCCACCGCCCCATCCAAAGCCACTGCCGACACCCCAGCGCCAGCTCCCAAATCCGCCGCCCCCGAAACATCCCCCATTGCGGCCCCCGTCTCGGCTCCTCCGGCAAAGGCCCCATCGCCGACCGTAGAAGCTCCGGCGCCGGCGACTGAAGCCCCGGCCAAAGCCCCTGTGGCAGCCCCCATTTCCTCTCCACCCGCACCCTCCCCGGAGATCTCCTCTCCGCCGTCTCCCCCGCCGGCGACGGCTCCTGAGGCCCCATCACCTGCTCCGGAGGCGTCTCCTCCGGCCCCGGAAGCCCCGGCTCCGGCGCCGGCGAAGGAGAAGCCGTACCACTGCAAGTTCAAGAACAAGAAGCACTGCAAGAAGCCACACCCGGCTCCGGCTCCGGCCCCTGAAATCATGAGCCCGCCCGCACCGCCCGCTGAGGCTCCCGGGCCTAGCGCCGAGGACTTTGCTCCCAGTCCCATTGAGGCTGACACCGTAAGTCTTTCTTTCAATTTTATTATTTTCTTTCCCTTGTTGGTGACAATGTGCTTGTAGATCTGAGAAGCTTATTAGAGAGTAATGCGACGCTTTGATCATAAATTTTCAGTGACGCCAAACGCGTCGTTGAAATGGATGACATAGATTCATGGATTTAAAATATGGTCAATCTCCATCGAAGTAGCCGTATCAGAAAGGTTTTTGAGTTTGGCTGAACAGCATTTAGCCACGGTATAGAACGTGATTTCCGATTTTTACATGCCGTTACCGAAACCGAATCCTCATGATAATATGTTGATTAGAGGACATTTAGTGATGCTTATGGACATGTTATAGGGCTTACTTGTAATTAAGTTTGTTAAACAAGTGGGTTATGTGCAGTTATTATTACTTGTTGTTTATTCAATTATTTGTGAGATTTGGTGAATGCTGATTTTGAGGCAAGTAAATCCAAAATTTTGCAGAGTGGAGCAGAGAAGATGGCATTCACATGCAAGGTTGTTGCAAGCTTAGCAATCGGATGGACTGCTTTATTTCTTCTCTAGAATTGTTGTTCGTTTGTTAATTTAATTTCTGTGTCTAAATGAAAAATTTTTTATTCATTTTGCCTGGGCTTGTGTGCTCCCACTGCTGGGATCACGGGGCTTCTGGAACTATATTAATTAGTTTTTTTTATATATATATAATTTATATTGTATTAGTGTTTATTCATTGGTAATACTGGTTATTCATTGACGTCTGTCCAAAGCCTATACTATACGAATGGAAACACACATTCTTACATCATCATTAAATAGATATTAACAAATAGAATATATAATAAATACATACATCTGAAAGAATATATATAAATAAAATGTGAGAGTGTGTAATATAATTTGCCATGTCTGTCTCATTCCTCATCTTTTATTCAATTTATGGGGATGTGTTTTTTTTTTAAAAAAAAAAGAAGAAATGGAGAATTCTTCATTAGAGGTGGTCTAATTTAGGGTTCCATTTTTGTTTATATGGTCACACCCTCGTAAGAGAATTAAACATGGAAAAGTGGGAAAGATGTGGCAGAAGTGGAATCTTTTCCATGTGTTTAACAAGTCATGTGGTCAATATCTTTTCAATCCAGACGTGAATTAGTGAATTTTATACTTAGTAAATGTCTTTTGAAATCAGTCTATCTATGGGCAGGAATATTGATAGAGTTAAGATTATTTACATCCGAATCTCCCCAGGCTCTATAAAAACAGGACCTACATTGAAAGGTGTCGTCGTATACTTAGGGAGGGTGTAATCAATGTGTTTTCATTAATTTAAAGTCACTCGCTAAATAACATTATATCCTTCATATATCGGTTTGATTAAACATGTCCTTCTCTGTGCGTGCTACTTTGCACTATGATAAAGTCTCTTACTGAAATTGAGCTTAAATTTTACTTACATTAGCCCTCCTGCTTCTTCATACCCTTGTAAATTCTAGTTTACTCTACTAATAAAGTCTTTGTATATGATTATATGAATTGAGTTGAAATCTCAGATGCCTTTAATTCATAAACCTAGAACAATGGTAATCGAACCAAGTATATATATAAAATTAAGAATTAAAGATCATCGTTACATATTCATCCATTCCAACTTTATTAAATCAAAATGCACACAATTAATGAAATTTAGATTCTACATCGGTTAATAAAGGTGGCGCAAACCTGCAAAAGTTGAACGAAATGTTGAAGTTTCACATAATGGGTTACAACTTGCAGGCTAATTGTAGATACTGGACAAAGACATCAATGAGTAATTGAATCTGTGTCAGTCTCATGAGAACAGAAGCCCATTAGAGTGCGGTTGAGCCCAAAATGCTAAATGGGCCTCTGAGCTGAATGTACCTCTAGAGTTATAAAAATATCTTAGAATAAAATGAAAAAATCTCGTTATAAAAATATTTTTAAGTGCCTTGTCTTGTCTTGTCTTGTCTTGTCTTAAAGATTATATTGTCATATTTTAAATTTAAAAAATTAGTATAATTGACTAGTAAAAAACTATTACAACTTGTTAAACTATAAAATTAATTCATGAACTTTTAACCATTAGCTTCAAATTTTTGTTTAGATAATTCAAATTTCAACAACTTTCATATTTATTGCGCAAAGTTTGAAGGAGTCTTCGCAACATTCATGCCCTAAGCCCAGAGGACATTCATGTGAAGGACATCTTAGAGTACAAAATCAATTATGGGCTTTTCAACCATTAGTTTTAATTTTTTATTGAGATGGTTGTTGCACACAATTCATAACTGTTATAAAATCACCTTGTTATTCATAATTTTTAAATTTATAAAATTACGCATATCACATGCCTTTGCGAATATAGTTAACCTAATTAGTGTGTCATTTTGTACTCATCGATATACTTAAAACTTAGTTATTTCATAATGCATTATGATTAATAAAAATTTGGTGATTTTAAGCTACGAAACACATTACTTTTACTTGAGGCAGGGCATTTGAAAATGTCACATATAAATGAATATATCATCATCCAATCACAGAATACATTGAAAAAAAAAGTCAAAAGTACGCAACCAATTATTGAGGTCCGACATGGCAACTGGCATAAACGTGGAATTCATATCATGAAATAAAAAAAATTCGTGGTTAACATCATCATCATCATCATCAATTCCACATCATTATCTCTGGCTGCAGGTAACTAAGCACAACCCCAGCAGCAATTAACGTTTCCAACTTGATCAATTGCTCTTTCACAGAGAAAAAAACATCAAAGGCCCCCCCAAAAAAAGAGAATACACGAAAATGAAAATTCAACCAATGAAATATCAAATGAGGAGAGGAGATTGTCAAAGATATGTAAGCAACGACTAGCGTACGGATTGAAATATGTTACGATGTGGGCTCTGGAGAATGTAGGTGTGAAAGTGACTTCAGCCTTATCTCATCTTCTTCTTCCCCTCTCTTTTAACTTTTTTTTTTTTTTTTCTGCGCTTGATGTGACATGAAAAGTCAGTCTGCTTATATACCCTCTTATTTCACGCTTCTCAGAAGTAGGCCAAAAAAAGAACGGAAAAAAAAAAAAAGAAAACCAGGTACTAAACTCAAGATTCAGAGTCATGTATTTTCCATGGAAAGTCGGCATTCCACCAGGTACTCTCTCTCTCTCTCTCTCTCTCTCTCTCTCTCTCTCTGTGTTCTGCGTCTCTGCAGTTTTCCTCTGTTTTTATTTGTTTGCACATTGGATGTGAGATTAGTAAGAATGTCAAGTTGAGTTGCAAAACTATGGGCGCGGGGGGGGGGTTCGGGTTCGCAAATGTGACATATATGTTAGTTGGTATTCGGACCTGGAAAATGTTAGTATTCACTTTATATTGCCAACAATATTATTGTCTCTCCAGGTAAATCCGCTTTCATAAGGTCTCCGGAATTCCAAACAAAGCCATACTTGAGTTGAAAAGATTCTTATTCGAATAAGAAATACGATATTTTTCATAAGCTCCAAGGAATTTCAAATAAGGCCATATTTGAGTTGATTTTTTTATTTTATTTAAATCAAATCATTTCAGTTTGTTCAATTTTAGATACGATATTACTTACTAATTTTTTAGATCGCCCTTAATTTAGATAATGTTGGAATGAAGTACTCTCATTTTAAATATTTTTTGAATTATTTAAATCTAATAGTAATCGATAGGCATAAGTAAACTAGGTCAAGTCTACATACAAAATACAATGAGTACTTTCTTTTTTTGTTTGGGGGGGGGGATTGCATCATATATCCGTATGATCTAATCAACCAATTAGTACACATGGTGATCACTGGTCATACGGACCAGGCACCAAAATTTGCCTATGTAGCACATTTTGATTGTATTTTGCTACGTGGCACTCATAATCAGTCATTTCCAACCTTTAGTTGGGATCAGGATTTGATCAAATTGGTCCAAATTCAAGTGCATATGCTTATAATGTGGCGGTTTGGTACTGGGTTGATGCTTGAATTCCTCAACTATGTAAAAGCAAAGGAGATTCATATTTCATATTGAAGTTCATGTTTTTTGCCCCCCCCCCTCCCTTCCTTTGTTGCTAACTTGCTATCATTGTCGTCTTAGGTTTGTAAATTATTGCAATAAAAGAAACAAAGTGCTGCCTAATTCTGCAATTTTATCTTCTGTCTCCAAGGTATGTTTGCACACTATTCACTGTACTTGAATCTTTGTTATAATAGTACTACTGTTTGGTTGACGGGTTGATTCAAAGTTCAAACAATAGTAAATCGCACCATAAAAATTGCAGTTGTTTTGGTTGCCGTTACTTGCAGGCAATGCATCAAAGATCTTGTCAAAGGCAGAGTAGCCTCGTGGTAGTACTCGACCACCTGACAGAAGCTGATTTTTGGCCTCTGATCGATGTGATCAATAATGCAATGTGCTCTGCTGATGTTGATGCTGTCGATATAGTTAACGAGTCGTCCTGTACTCTTACTGAGGACCAGATTCTTTCATTAATATGTGCAGCCAATGAAAAACTCTGTGCAGTTAGCTTCCAGGATTTGCCATTTAGAAAGCACTTCTTGAGGTCAGTTTGCTGCTTCTGACAGCTAACAGTTGATACGGATGGAAGTTGATCTCGGTCTTTCATAGTGACACTATAGACTTGATCAGTTGAGTTAGCTAACACTGGTTTCATGTCAGGGATCTATTTCAAAGCGGCTTGGCTTGTCGGGTCTTAAAGCTGAGCTCGCCTAGTCTTCAGAAACTTGACATGGTTGGAAGATTTGTGCAGTTGCAAAAGCTCGATTTGGACTACTGCAGTTCACTCACTAGGCTGCACAAAGATTGCTTCTGCCAAATGCCAAACTTAATGCAGCTATCAGTTTGCGGGTCAAGGCTTGCTGACCTTTGGACAACTGCAGCTGCTCTTTGGAAACTTCCTTCCTTGGTACAGCTTCGGTTTCAGAACTGTTCGTGCTGTGAAGACACTGGTCCCTGCCCTGCATACAGCAGTAGATCGGGATGCTGTGTTAGCAAAACCGGTCATAACACTCAAGAGACTATCCAGGAGTTTCGTCTGCTCTATGATTCGTACAAAAATAGTGAGGTTCAACATGATATTCAGGATCCAGCTGAGGGTAGGGTGGGAAAATTCTCTGATCATCTACAAAGTTTAAGCTTACTGGATTTGTCTTCTGGCCCCCATCTTGGTTCGAAAAATGGAAATTCAAAGAATAAGGTACGGTGTATAGACATTTTATGCTTATGTCAAGATCCTTTGTATTACTGGTTATACATATGGCACTTGGACTCATCCTGTCACCTCGAGCTCTTAGTCACACTCTGATGGATGTTGACACTGACACTTCATTTCATACCAAACATATGCGGAATTTTCAAAGGACACAACCAATGCCACACATGCTCATGTCCTAGATTTGTAGCCAAGTTTTGAGCAAAATAGCGTTCCAGTGAGCCACTTAAAACTAAGTTGATTTCCTGCGTCTTTAACAGGGTCCTCATGATCAGTTTTCCATTCAAGATGGGTATGAAACCCTAGAGAAAGACATCAATAGTGCCCCAACAGATGCAGCTGCCACAAGGAAGTATATTTCACACCATCCTTCGCCCATATGCTTCGAGAAACATTACAGAGACTTCATGATTTCTTACTTGCCTCGATTAGAGGTTCTAGACAATATACCCATAGGGAGGATGGACAGGGAAGTAGCCAAGCTGACATTCTCAAAATTCTTTGAGAGCTTGCCATACAAAAGATGGCCAGGGGAAAGTGTTGCTCACATCCTGCACAACCGTGAAATTGCATCTGGTGGTCTTGTTCGTCAGATATCTTCAAAGTCAAAGCATTCTTCTCTCCGTAGAAGAAATCAATACGGTTTCTCAAGATCTCTATGTGCAGCAAAGCTAGCTGCTTCGCCATGGCCTCTTTTGCTCCCTGTCTCTACTATGAGTTGCACTTTGAATGAAGAGATCAGGAGCCTTCGTCCCAGGCAGTTTGAGTATCACCCTTCTGACCCTAGCCGTATGGCCTTTGGAACTCTAGATGGCGAAGTGGTAGTGATCAACCATGAGAATGGGAAAATTTTTTCTTACACACCACCCTTTGGGACCAGGAATAGCATCCTTGGTCTCTGCTGGCTTAAGAGCTATCCATCAAAGGTACTTACATGTAGGCCTAGCTAAACTATTATATTGGGTTCAGGCTGCATTAAGCCGTACTATTAGATTATTCAATAAGTTTGTGTGGTAGGCAAATTTCAGTTAGCTTGGTTTTCACTAGGTTAATTTCAGGAACCCCCCCCCCCCCAAACAAAAAAATAAAAAATAAAACATCAGGTTGGTCCATTTCAGGTCTAGGTAGGGTCTTTCAGATCATCCAACGCACTAACCACTGCCATAATATGTGTTCTGATCAGGTGCTTGCTGGCTCTGACAATGGTCTGTTAAGATTGTTCGACATTAGTAAAAGTTCTTCAAGGGTTGCAGACTCCCGTTATGATGGTGACTTTATTACCTTTGATAAGTTTGAGCAATTGACTTCGGTTCACATAAACTCCACAGATCAGCAGCTTCTTGTCAGCGGCTACACAAGAAATGTAGCTTTGTACGACATAGGCACTGGAAAGCGCCAGCAATTATTTACTAATCTACACCAAGAGCCCATAAATGTAGCCAAGTTTGCTCATCATTCTCCCTTTATGTTTGCCACATCTTCATTTGACCGTGATGTCAAGATGTGGGACACTAGAGAAGGCGCAGTCAGACCTTGCTATTCAGCCACTAGCTCAAGAGGCAATGTCATGGTCTGCTTCTCCCCAGATGATCACTATCTGCTTGTCTCAGCTGTCGACAATGAGGTAGATTCCATTTGCTAAATCTCGACTCTACTGCTAAACAGTATAACTTTAAGAAAAAATTTCGCGGTCCTCATTTTCACTTGGATGTGGATAAATCTAAATTAATATGAATAGATTTGGATCTGAAGATAATATGCTCTGATTGTTGGGAAATGGCAGGTTAAGCAATTTTTGGCAGTGGATGGGAGACTTCACACAGATTTTGGGATAGCTTCAAGTGGAAGTTCACATAACTATACGCGTTCATACTATATGAATGGGAGGGACTACATCATCACAGGCAGTTCTGATGAACACCTGGTTCGTGTATGTTGTGCTCAGACAGGAAGGCGACTAAGAGATATTTATTTTGAGGTGATTCTTATTCTGTGCACCGTATCAGTGGCTGTGCATATCATTTTGGATTCAACTAAACTTGGCTGTGGTTTTTACTTGTTTGCAGGGAAGAGGTTCAGAGAAAGCAGCATTTGTACAATCTTTAAGGAGTGATCCTTTCAGGGTAAGCCATCCCATTAACCAACTTCATCTTTTTTTTTATGATCAGGAAAAAGCACAATCTGCAAAATTCAGTTTTACCCTATTATATAATTTTTCCCAAGGGCAATTCTTTTGGAGTTCATTTGAAGTTGAAACCCCCATTAAGCTACATCAATTAGACTAGTAGAGATGTGGATCTAATGTTTATTTTTCTTTGTTGCGATGGCAGCCATTCAACATGAGTATCTTGGCGTCTTATGCGCAGTCAAGCTCCAAATGCGAAATAATAAAGGTGATTCGTGTTTCTTGCATCCCCCCCCCCCCCCAAAAAAAAAAAAACCCATTGGTAGCCAGTAGGCAAGTTCAGCGTAGCCCTACTCTTTAGCTTAGACCAGCATAGCTCAACCAACTGAACTGCTCTGATGAATATAGCCCAAGAACCCACCTTTATTTACCAGTGCTGTGCCTGTCCTACCAGCAAGGCATCATTAGTTCTTTTGTCATTAAGAGTAGACAATAACTTCAAAAATGTTTCAGAAACTTATGCAAGGTTCCTGATGCAGATAAACATGCTTGCACGGGCTGAAGATGATTTGGAAGATACTTATCCAGAACAGTTCCGCCAATCCTTCATCCTTGGAGGTTGATACATGGCCTTATGCAGTCATGTGCTCAAATGTCGAAGTAGTTCTCATTGAACCAAAGCAAAGATCCAAAAGGCTAGATGTAGAACAAGGGATGATACCGGTTAGGTTTGTATATTATGTAGTGTCATATTATTGGATTCTTCCTCAAGTTATACTCCTAGAGCAAAATTTGTGCGCCCTAGCATGTTGCATTTATGGTATTGGTTTATGATTGCACGCTTGAAACTAATAGACCAGTAGTATACCATCGCCTCCCCCCCCCCCTTTTCGGACGCAGAGAGGGGTGATATAGAGTATAAAATTGTTGTCTCAAACTGATGAACCATTGTACACGCTACAATACGCAAAAAATGTGCATGAAGCTAACAGGCTTGAAGAAGTGGATGCAAAACTAGTCATATTCTCTATTCAAGTTTTTTAGTACGCACATGTAGTCACATTTGTAGCAGTTTTGTTTACGAGCATATGCCAAACAAACCAGCTGAACCAATTAGTACCTTCAAAGAAACAGCGTAAATCTTTGAAACTTATGATTCATTCATCAAAATCGTGTATAAACGGCCCCAAAGACTGATGTGGGTGATGATTGGTGATGCCTAAAGTTTCTGCTTTACAAAGTCAGCCCCTCTTAGCATAAACTCCTTGTTGGTTTCGCAAAAGTCGAAGAAGCTTATCAGCCTGCAAAAAATGCAGAAAGGATTAGAAAATAACAGGCACTGACCAACATGATCATCTCAACAAATGACATATGATGTATAATGTGAAACGCACCCTCTCTGCGGCTTTTTGAATCCCTGACTTAGACATAACCATCAAAGGTGGGATGGCTCCTTCTTCAAGCACTTTCCTGCAGCATCTGTTGCTGTCCGAACAAAGACGCACAAGTGCTTGAGTGGCAAGCTCCTTTACCCTCATCGATCCCAACTCAATAGCCTCAACTAGAGGAGGGATACCATCTGCTTCAGCAATATTAGTCCTCCCCTCAGGGATAGTGGCAAGATTTGCTAATACGACAATTGCCTTGTCAACCATTCCAGTTGCAGGGTCCATCAGCTCAATGAGACTTTTGACGGCACCTGATTTCACAATCTCTAGTCTGTTCTCATTACAAGTAGACAAGTTAAACAAGGCTTTGGCCGCATCTCTCTTGCCTAGGGGTGTTCCATTGCCCAAGAGCTCTGCTAAAGGAGTAATAGCCCCAGAGTTGCCTATAAGGATATTATTATCTTCAAATACAGAGAGGCTAGACAGGGCAGCAGCTGAGTTCTCCCGAGCCTCAGGGCTCCCAGTCCGAAGAACATAGATCAAGGGCTCGATGGCATCAGCTTTTACTATCGCAATCTTGTTATTGTCATTGATAGACAAGTTGAAGAGAGTTGTCACAGCATACTCTTGTATTGTTCGATCTGAAGAATGGAGAAGGTTCACCAATGGGCTAATGGCCCCACAACCCGCGATCACAATTCTATTACCCATGTCTTTTGAAAGAACCCGGAGCTCAGATGTGGCTTCGCGGACAACCTCAAGTTGAGGACTTTTCAGATCCTCTACTAACTTCATAACATGGGTCTCTAAGCTTGCAACATCACTTCTCATTTCGAAAGCTGGTGTAGACACAATTATCGGAGCAAGTTTAGTTGGCTCAAGATGATTTGTGTGATCGTATCTTTCATCTGTAATTTTTCTGAGAGATGCAGGAACAGTCAGGGCTGCGTTTGGCGGCGAAGCAAGATTTGAATCCTTTATCATCTTGCCCATGTCTGCACTGTCATCAGGTGCTCAATTCTGATAGAGCCGATTGACATCTCCTGATTGTTTTCGGGGTAAATCTACGCAGGAAACCATGATGGAGTCAAGGAAATTGTAGGACAAGATCTGTAGGAACATCAGACATTGACCAGTGAAAAATTTGCCCCACACAAAAAGATCTAATGCACAAAATACTTTCTTCCATCTTCAAGGACTGAATACGGCATAGAATTGGGAAAATCAAGTCAGAAGACCTAAGCCAAAAAAGTAGCAAACTAGCTGTTCTGTTACTAGCTGTGCTGTTACTCGAACTCTTCATTTCACCTCATCAATTGTGTCAAGCACACACACTCTGACACGCTACAGATTCTTGACGCCCCATTTGAGATAATCCCCCCCCCCCCAACCCCCCAAAAAAAAAAAAATATATTGGATACATAATTGGTTAGACTGATGCTTGGACATGTGCTTCTGTTTAATTTCTACAGAGTATTCCAGTTTTTTACTTACAGATTCTTATCAAGGCAACCCATGAAACAGATACATATAAAACTGAGCAAATCCACCAGCAAATATTATCATCAAATTATTTTCAGTATCTCAAAAACTAGTTAATTAGAAATTCCAGGATCCATGAGATCATATCTGTTCAAAGTAGGAAACGAGAAAACAGCTGCAGAGTTCACAACAACAAACTGAGACTACCCATATAATATCAGTTTACAGGTGAAATCAACCAGTGGACAACACACAGTAAGCTTTCATAATAATTAATGTATGTAGAACTAACATAAATGAACCCTAAATAATCCAAGAGCAGCAGAAATAAAATCAAAAAATATAAATGGAATAAATTAACCAGAGCAAGAACTCAACCTCCCCCCCCCCCCCCCCCGGGGCAGTCGTGTTAGAGAAAGACCTGAAGAAGCAAAGATGAATGGTGAAGCTGAAGTGTTGATTACGGAGGTTGCATAAATTGTAGACTTCGATTTAAAACTGCAACTTCATTTCATGGAAACTTAGCATGCGGGGTCTTTGACTTTGGAGGTCGTTCGTAGACGTCATAAACTTCAATTCAACTAGAACTTTCTGTTCGCACACACACACACAAACACACAAAAAGGAGTAAAATCCAATGCAATAAACCATCGTAATCTAAGTCCCAGCTATTCATGATCATGCTGATGTTGAAGTGCAGTCGTCGTGTTCTCTCTGGAGGATCTTCAGCTAGGGTCATTGGGATGATTAAGTTGAAGCTGAGGGCTTGTTCTTTTTGTTGGTCTTTTCTAATTTATCGATTTTAACCTATTTCAACTCACTTCAATCAACTTTAATAAAAAATATTAATTTTAAGCCACTTCAATATATTTCAATCCACTTCAACCAATTTCAACCCACCACCTTTAAAATTTTATTCTCACTATTTTAACCAACTTCAACCCATCATATAAAAATATAGCAACTTCAATCAACTTTAACCTACTTCAACCCACTTCAACTACCTCAACCAACTTCACCCTTTTATCAACCCCGATTTACTAACGAAAAGAAGAGGCCCTGATTAGTTGGATTACAACTTAAGATCATCTTTTCGGTACATGCTAAAAGAGTTTTATATATGTTCTTCTTATAATTATTGGAGTAATTAATGGACGTTTTATGTACTTTATTTCTTTTGAGTTTATCAGGAATCAAAATAAAAAAGTTACAATATAGCATTCGTTTTATTACAAAGAAATTATTTATGTGAACTTGTAAGTGTCACATAAATTTATTAAACTAAGTAATAAATATGCCTCTTGATTACCTTGTGTTCACAATCTGAATACATATCCATTCTCTCATGCATGGCATGTCCTTTCGTTGGTAAATAAAAGTTAGTAAATAGGTGAAGTTGGTAAAAATGGGTAGAATTGAGTAGAAGTTGGTTTTTTTTTGCGGAATGATTGGTAGGGGTTGGTTAAGGTTAGAAAAAAATAGGAAGAAGTTAGTAAGAAATGTAAATGAGAGGATTTCTTTGTAAAATTTTTTGAAGGAGATTAATAGAAGTTGGTAGAAGTTTATCTGTTTGTAGAAATTGGTATAAGCTAGTTAGAGCTAGAAAAGATTCAAATTTTTTTATATGAGCTAATTTGAACTGGTAGAAGTTCGCAACAGTTGGTAAAAATAAATTTATCAACGAAAAGAACAAACGCGTAGAGGATTTTTATTTTAAGATATGTTGGTGAAGATCATCAAATGACTTTATTTCCCAAGTCATGGACCAACAATTGGACATGGCTCCTTGCCCCTATCCTTAAGGCTTTGAATATATTGTCGTGGAATCAAAAGAATTGCCTTCCAATTTCTCTGGTGGACTTCTGTGGTTCTTTGCCCACAAATTAGCAACGTACGTGTGGCCACTTTTCGTTATGATGAGTGTTCCACGTTATTCTTTGTTTGCAGTTCTTGTGAGCTGCTGAAAGTTGGTCATGAGTTGTATAATTTTTCAATCAAGTAGGTATTGAAAGACCAGTCAAACTTTTGTTTGTTTTTTTTGATGGAAAGAGTGTTCAAACTTTTGCCTGGGTGGAAGAAATGGTAGCCAGGACGTCTTTCGTCTTAGAAACAAGGGTCCTATTCCTAGTCTGACACAACTCACCTAACTCACTTTCGTATGAATCGCACAATCAAATCCTGTGCGCTTGTCCATTTATCCCCTGGTTGAAGGCTTCAAACATAACTATAGGGATCCAATTGCAATTAATATAATCATTATGTAATGGAATCCACAACATAATATAGTTTTTAGTGTAATGGAATGTAATGAAATATTTTCGCCATTTTATTTCAAGTTTTGAACATGTAAATACTTGGATGGTAGAGACCCAAACTGCAATGGCAAAGAGGCGCAAAAGGCATCCCGCAACCGCTAATTTTCATTGTCTATGAGAAATTAGGAATTCATCTACAGATTTAAAGCCCTGGCAACAGTCAGTGCCAGATTACTACCCTAGCCACTGTGTGCTAATAATGAGCATAAAAATGCTTCTCACTCTGTCTTCCTTTCACTTCTGTTGTCAAGAAAAAGAAAAACTTGTATACCTTCAGCCTGCTTGTAAATAGGACACAAAATGCTACAGAGAGGAACACTGGATTTTGAAGAGAACAGCGCAGAGGAAGAAGAAACTCATCTTCGTTATTTAATTCACAATTGGCTGGAGTTCTTGCTCAGAAACAACGGCATCACTATCAACAGGTTTGTATGATATATTTGTTTGCTGCCTCCATTTCCGAACAAACCAAATTCCGTAAGCAGATAACCCCAACATCAATACAACGACAACTGCCATAACCACCACTAAGTAATGCCCTTGCCACCAACTCCTGCGTCATTTCAGAAGTGCCAAAGTTCATATCACAGCCAATTAAAAAATCAAGCATGTTCTACGTACACATCGTCCAGTGAGCATGAATGTCCCAGTGAAACTATAGACTAGGACAGTGCTTGAACTTAACTATTGCTGCTCTATAGCTAGAGGACAACACAAGCATAGGGAGCCAGAACGAGCATAATCCTTCGACATTCGTCAGACACTTCAGCAATTCGAATAATATTCTTATCCAGATCCATCTTCATTAATAATTCACCACAAGAAAATAGAAAATGGACAGAGATGTATCATCAAATCAACTTTCTATAGATAATGCTTCCTGTCATTCTGATAGCAGACGTAGCATAATGCAGAATTAACAATCACTACACACATACATATGCATAAAGAAAGCAAGGTGATACTGGTGAAGCTGAACAAGCAGAACCATAGCAACAGACTCCAGCATTTAGCAGAAATACAGATATGCCCATTAAGTGAGCTGGATAAGATATTCTCAGCAACAGACTCCAGCATTTAGCAGAAATACAGATGGGCAACGGGGGGGAGGGGGTGAACTGGATAAGATATTCTCAGCATCAAAAGCATAATTTACCGTTTCATAGGCGGCTGAACATTCCACTTAACCAATTGATAATTGCCAAAGGTCTCTGGCAGTCGGACGTTATGTTCAGCCAAACGAGAAATTATATGCTGCATAAACAAATTAAAAAAAAAAAAAGAATGAATCTGGTCCCCCGCTTTCTTTTGTGCTGCCAAACAGAAGTAAACCAACCATGAGAAATTTACCTTAGCAGTTGCCTGTGGAAAATACTGTGCAGACGGTTCAGGATAAATGGCCCATCTTATCAGGGAACCATTTCCAGTTGAAGTCAAATTTAGCAATCGAACCTAAACATCCCCAAAATATCTTTTAACAAATGTGTGTCAACCAATTACTGAAAACCTGAAAGGATGAGCCCCACAGACCTCCCCCTATTCTCTTCCCCAACACACACATAAAAAAGGAACTCATACAGTAAACAATCAGGTCACCTGTGAGCTGTTGACTCCCAATTCTTGAGCAATGGAACCAGACAGATCTGAAATGCGAGGCTCTATATCTGATGTCTCTACACTCGAAGACATATCAAATGTTATGAATCCAACCTGAAGATCACCTGAAGAATGAACAAGCAAACAAAAAAGAAAGTTCAACTGCACGTAAACATCGCTGCCTTTGCATAATATCATTTTAGGAGCAGAAATAAAATAGCTTTCAAATAAATGCCTCTGTTTCTAGATGCTTTAGAGCATGGGACTGTATGCATGTTGAAATCTAGATGAGCAAAACGCCTCTGTTTGTTTTTTTTTTTTTTTTGGGGGGGGGGGGTTAGGAGGTAAGGAGGTTTGGGAGGAGGGTATTGGCTTGTTTGAGTTCCACTGCCACTGCCCACTTCATTTCAATAATTTGAACATTATAGGTTCGTAATACTCACTGAGAGCTATGTGGATTATATCCCAGTAATCCCACTATCACTAGTATTGATTCATGTATCCCACAGAAATTTCATCGTTTGCATTTCTTTGGTAATAGTGTATTGTCTCCACCATAATTTTCTAACTGAGTCTGTTACCTTGTGCTAGAAAATTTTTGTACCATGAAAGGACAACTAATTCAAGAAAATTCTTCAACATACCTGGAATAACAAAACGTGGTGACCCATTAGGTGCTGATACAGGTGGAATCCCATCCGTTGAAACCCCCCCACTTGAAGGTGGGATAGCCGATGGGGTATCAGATATATGAAGTCTGTCCCACAACTCAGAACAATTGGTCTTCCAAAATCCAACTTTCGAATTTCCACGATCATACGTCACAAGAGTATTACGGACAATGATTCCTATTATTATAAAGTAACCAGGTCAAATGGAACCCCCCACTAGAAGAGAGTTCAGAGAAAAGGGAAACAGAAAGGATGGGGAATCAATCACAAGATAATACAATTAATTAAGCATGGTATACCTCCTAAAAGAGTTGTAGGATCCTTTCCATTCTGAAAAATACCAAGGCAATATGCACCAGGGGCCTTCGAATGCTGTGTTAGGAAGAGATAGACCATCTAAATTAGATTTTATTATAGATCATAAGCACTATTTACTAAAAGCCAACCGATTCCATACCAAAGAATCTGAATATTAAAGTCTGGGAAAAGCAAAAATGATAGTAACATTACCCGAAACAAATAGTTTTCTGGCGACAGTGAATACTTTTGACCATTTCCAAAGATCATGTCAACTGCTGGGAATGCTTTTGAGAGTTCTGAAACCCGGCTGAGGCAAACAGAAGAACAGTAAACAATAAGGACAGAAACAAAGTTCAACTGATCTCTCACTCTATAAGCCATCATCAGTCTGAACTACCTTTCAGCACCAGAAAAGCAAACATCATTGTAGTTTGGGTCAGGACCACGGATTTGCTTCAGGCCATGAAGCTCTTTCATGATCTGCATTGACAGTTGGCAAAAGCAAAAAGAACATGAGATAGCAGCTCTATCGTTTAAAAAAAGGAAGGGGAAAAAAAAAGAAGATTCAATCATGCAACAGTAACCAAAAAATCAAATCAAAGCACAACCGAGATTTATGCAGCCAGTCAGAACCTGAAAATAGCACAATGAACAACTCCTAAAGAACTGTAAAGATCAAGCAAAGTGTATCAGTGTATCCAGCTAAACACAGAAGAAATGCAAAATCACATGGAATGAGGCCAATATTATTAGATCATTCCAAAAGGAGATGCTAAGTCTCTCTTGAGTATCTCGCTGTACCATCTTACCTTCAACACTAAGTCTTAAAACTAGACTTTGTTTCAAAAAAAAGAAAGGGGGGGGGGGGTGTCTGAATCCAACACCTTATTTCCCCTAAATAACACCATAGTTTTTCTCCCCCCCCCCCCCCCCAAAAAAAGCAAAGATAGCTCCCTCTTTTATGTCATTTACAGCATTTTACCAGGAAAGAAAAGTAACATCTAGCACATTCTGCAATCTGCAATGCTCCTTTAGAATGCATTTTGATGATATCCATTTCAAGACAAACTCAACATTATATACAATCAGAAATAAGGAAACAAAGGTAGAGATATCTTTGACAAACGTAAACTTACAGCACGCTTAAATGCCACAAATGCCGCTTCTGGTAGATAAGCATATGTTGTGCCACTATCCAGGACAGTTCCATGTTTTCCATCAAAAACACTTGGGTTTATAGGCAGCTTCTTCCCAGCAACATGCATCTCTTTCAGCTCGATATTATAATAAGGACTGTTGCCATCCCGAAACTAGGGTAGATGTGTAAGATGTTTAGGAAAATATATAGATGTTATATAAAAAGAGTTCAAATTCTTCCAGCTCATACCTGCGTTCAGGATCAGAATTGCTAAAAACCATGCCGGAGGGGGGAGACATTTGACCAAGAACCATGGCACCCCCACCAACATCCATTCCACCATAGCAAAGTGAAAAAGAATCATTGATTACACCTTTATTAACAAGTTGATCCACAATGCTCAGATCACCACGACCTAAGCCCATTATGCCATCAGCATGCTGACTATAAAGGTCACCAGTTTCTGCATTTTCACAGCCAAAAACTGCACGCTGGGGTTTCAGTTGACTTAAGTTGCCAAATGATACTATATCTTCTCCAAGGATGCCGCTGCTTGAACTCATCTCAGCATATTGTCTATCATAAGTACACTGAACATTCTCAGCATCACATGTACAATCAGGATTACATTTTACAGGATCATAGGTGCTTGAAAGATCGGGCTGGAACTTGGGATCCTATTAAAAAACAAAAATAGCCAAAAGAGTAAACAATGACAAACAAAATATGTATCAGTGTGAAGCAAATGTGGCCAAAAGGTTGGGGAGTTGGGGGAAATGATTATAGCACTATAGTAACCTGTCAAATCATCTTCTGTTCATTTACTACCAGGAAGAGAAAGCATTTGGAACCGGAATTTATCTCAGCTCTCAAGCATCTATTAAAACCAAAGGTCCCAACCGGCCGGGGCGGGGGGTTGCTCTGCTCCAATTGAAATCCTATAATAAAATTAATTCTAGAAATGTCTCGACTGATTATATGCATAAATCAACCTTTAATAGCATGGACACTAATGTCCACTTTACCCGAAGATCCCGAACACATGCATCTATCAAGTGCAATGTTCCTTTTTCCATTTCCTTTTTTCCTTTTTTTCAGCGCGGGGGGGGGGGGGGGGGGAGGTTGCATGATTTACATGCAAGCAGTAAAGAAAAACATACATAAGAGCTAAATAAGCCATCCACTTTACACTACAAGGCTAAGTGGCTAACGATATAACATGAGAGTCAAGACCAAGTATAAAGCCTTGGCTGTCCATAGTCATTGTACCACTACTTGAAACCTAAATATTTTCCTTTCTTCACCACATCTGTAACAAGAGTTCCTAACATGTTTTCATCATTTTTATCATTTAGACGATGATAAAAGCATTTATATAGGAATCTCACACCCAAAGGAACATACTACATGGCAGGCCACAATAAGAGAATGTATGACCAATCAACACCGTAAAGCTACAAATAGATACACCTTAGAAAACAATCCACGGGCAGCAAAAATGGATTGCAGGCTACCTCTTGACTTAAGTGAAAGCTCCAGCCTGGTAAATAGCTAATAAGTTGAGCTTATATGGCACTTGACACGCAAAACTAGGTGAGCAACTACTACCAGCAAGACTTCCATGGAAGAACACATGTTCCATGGAAGATCAGTGACAACCACTTGTTGGAAACCAGACTTGTTGCCAGTTCTGTCTACTCACAAAAGGTGTTAATTGTATTGTACTCTGGAAGTCTGGAACTCAAGAAAATGCCAGCTTCCGCCTCTCTCCCTCACATCTGATAGCCTTTATTGACTTGAGCAATTATGGATCAACCAGATTTTCAGCAAATCAATCAACTCATGCAATCCATAAAGGCCATCTATAAATCACTTATGACCTAGCTTAAATTTCAGTTGATGGGCCAAACTTCTTTATATTCCGGCATAAGAAAACGAAAGGAAACTCATCAAAAAGTGGAAGACCACCTGCCTTAAATATTAATTTGCAACAACGTCAAGACCCTCTGCAAATAAAGCATGACAATGAATATTAACAAAGTAGAGCACAAAGATGCTGTTACTACATTTCATATGTGTCAACTTGGGGAAGATGTGACTGGATTCATGTAGAATGGCCAACTTTAGGGAGGCTTGATGTAGAATGGTTACAGCATGCCGGACAACCTATGCATGCTTGAGGCTATAAGCATCCACAAGCCTAAATTCCATTCCAATATGCTTCTTGGCAAGTTAAAGTTGAACATCTCAAACTTATTTCCTGCACTGTTTCACCAGCTCACTCACTGCATAAGAGTCGAGACCAACTTGAGCCTTTGCCTAACTTACTGTGTTCCTCACAAACTCAAGTGTCTCACGAGTAACCACTAACCACTGTACTTGCACAAGTTGATCTCTCTGCTTTCTTTTTCCCCCTATCTTCAAGACGAGAAGTAAACAATAGCATTGGACATTTGGACACCATATTAGGCAACACAAAAGACCTCATAGATCCACCAACCGATCACTGCAAGACGATGCTAGTCCTACTAAGCTCTACATTTCAATTGTTCCATTGACAAAATGATTCCATTTAACATCAAAAATCTCAACTTTTCCTTCCAATAACTCAGATGGCAAATACCCTATTGAGAAATAACTCAGCAACTTAAGATCACACGAAATCAGAGATTAAAATCCAATGACAAAAAGGTACCTGATGCTTGCCACACTGTTCACATGAAGAACAAGGCACATAAGTCACCGTGCTCCCCGTGTCAACGATCAGCGCGAACTCCTGTGGCGGAGTTCCTATCAAAAGCCTCGTCGTATAATACCTGCAATTGCAAATCCACCAATAAAATTGATCACAAAAATGAAATTGAAGCCACGATTCAATCAATTCGGAAGAAGACTCGAGATCAGAAATTAGGGATCGCGCCGCGCACCCGTTAGATAGAAGATCATCATAGAGACCCATCCGAGCATTAGGAGCAAGGTATGGCGACCCCTGGAGATGCCGGCGGAGCTTGTCACCGTCATCGGAGACGATCCGAGAAGAGTTGAGTCGAGGAGAGAGAACAAGGGGCAATACTAGGGGTCGACTATGCGGAGGCCGAAGGATGGACTTGGGATCGATGGCGGAGGCTGACAGGAGGAGAGAAAAAAGGAAGAGGAGGAGGGTGGTGGAGACGACGGCGAATCGGAGACGTCGCCGCGCCATTGACGGTGGTGGTGGTGGTGGTGGCCTCCTAACTCGAGCGATTCACCGAGTCACTGGAGCGATTAGCGGGAAGAAATGTTGACAGTGAATAGTGAAGCGCTAATCGAGTCAACGTAGAGATGTTTGGGTTTATTTTGGGTCTGATATTCGTAGGATTGTCCACAGTTACGGCAATAAGGACGCGATGAGTGAGAAATGGAATGAACGCTTGCAAAACACCGAAAGGTGATTTACGCGGTTAATATTCATAGTCAATAGGGGGTTTGCAGATTTTTTTCAATCAAAGTTTAGGCGGTACTTGCTGATTTTCCAAGTTTTGTTTTATCTTTGAGATATCATTTTAGGATGATGTGATTGAAGTTTGACGCTAATTAGAACAATAACAGAAGATACAAATCAAAGTTATAAATATCGTATCAGTCATTGTACGTTTTTTCACAGGAACGAAACATACCAGATTTATGTACCGTTGTACCGGGCTCGTGTCACTTTGAATTTCAAAAAATTTGAAAAATTAAAACACAAAAAAATTGAAATTTTAGTGCACTAAGAGGTATTTGATCGAAAATACCGATACTATGCAGTATTTGACGGTAAATAGCAGTATTGAACGGCACAATGCTAAATAATAGCTTGTATAGTTTCTTAACTGATAAGGTGTGTTTCGATCGATACTGAACGATATGATAAAGTATTTATGACATTGATACAAATACTTTTTTCTCACAAAAGGGATATATATATATATATATATATATATGTACACACATACATCTGTTTGGTTGGGGGTGGTGTTGTGTAATTTTCAATCTCCAGTATTATGTGTTAATTAGATTTATCTATTTATTAAATACTAGAAACTAGAAAGTAGGTCAGTTTGCTGCCTATGGTTTTGGAAACGAAGACTCACGATTTATAGTTAATTGATACTCAAGATATGTCTCTTGGTTCCAATCATACGAAATCAATTGATATTTTTTTGTTTTTCATTTTTGTAGGTAATCTGCCCATGATTTTGTTTAATTATCACCTAAAGCTTGTATTTAGAGATTGTTCTTATACTTGGCTTATGGCACTGTAATCAGCCTAAAAAATTTGGTGTAGTAATTCAAAAATCTCAATTTTTCAATTTGAATAGATACCCATTTTTATCATGCTAATTAGTATAATCTTGTTAGCTGATCTGGATCAAATTCAAATGATATTAAAGCACCTCCATGTAGTAAGTCCGAATTATTGAATCTAACAAGATTTTGTTGGCTATAAGCACCTCTATAGAGTAAAAATAGTGTTATATGAGCAATCATCCTTTTATGGACAAAGAATCTCCTGAGATTGCTTGATGTTCATGATCTGAAAATTTAATTGAACCCCTAATGTTTGCATAGATGGATCTATGTTATGGATTGTCGTATTCATGAAAACCCTAGCCAAAAAAATTTATAATGAACTATATTTTGAAGGGAATTGGACTAGTATATATGAAAACTCCTAAAATTTGTAATTTAATTATGAGCATCCCTATTCTATATATCTAAATCTGACACTGAATGTTTGCTCATTTTTGTCCTTTCTCAATAGGTACCCGGGGGGTCAAAAATAAGAGATTGAGAAGAGGCGCCGAGGATGAGAGGAAAGTTCGCATTTTAACGAGAGTCCATCAGCAAAGCTAGCAATTTCGTTTTCTTGAGAATTACTTGATTCACTCAAAATAACAAATCGCCCATGAAAAGCCAACAATAACCGGTCTTGAAAGACAGCCAAGCCGTATGCAAAATTTTGATACATCATGGCAATTGCACTTTCATGAAAATTGTACACATTTATTATCACTAGGGAAGCGCCACATCATATGTAAATGAGTTTCTTGATTTACCAAAGCCTATGAAATCCTAGAAAGCATAAGTTCCCAATAAACGTAAAAACCTCCTACTCAAATAACACCTACATTTTATATACCAGATGCATACACCTGTAAGCTACACTAAATGCACAACATGTAAGGTCCCTAAACTCGCATACTCCATCCTCACACGGACCTCTAAAGAAACAGGAATAGCTGAGAAGTTCAGCAAAATAACAAACAAGGGATCAAAAGAATAAGCATGGTTAATTCTAACGCAAATCACATATATGGTTGCTGTGAAGATTGCATATAAGTACCGTAACTGGGGGCTCCGATAGAATAAGATGCAGAAATCCTATCATCTTGAGCATAGTAATATGGTCGTGGTTCAGCTCCCTCAGCACCATATGCAGATTGACCGGAAACTGGGTAACTGTATGTTCTCTGATCAAGTGTCTGAGCAGCATAGGGAGATTGGCTGGGAAGTGGATAGTTGTATGCACTAGGCACGGCGGGAGGATATCTTCCTGTTACTCCAGCATATGCAGCTGTCTCAGTGGAGAAGGGTGGTGGGCCCAGCCTACTACCATCAGAGACATGAGCCTGAGACCCATAGAATCCACCGATGCTATGAGACTCTTTCTGATGGCGAACTTTGTATTTTTCTTTGTTTCTTTTTCTGTCCCGAATTGAGTTCTGCAGCTGAACAAACCTTTTCCGAAGTGGATCAAGAGGGTGTTCGGCTTCAAGTTTGTATTCCTTGACACAACGCATCACAGCTTTTATGGCTGCAAGTTCTTGTAGGTTGCACTCATTCTGAACACCAAAGGGGGGAGGCGCTCAGAAGGGAGAAGACCGCCAAAAAGGATTTGCAAACAGCATGCAAAAAAAAAAGTCATTCAGTCATAGTTTGTATCCAAGAAAGTATCATTACCTGTGCATCTGCATCACCATTTGCTTGCAAGTTTCTCCGGACATCTTTCATGTATGTCCTCAGAAGAGGAACAGGAGGGAATGTCTCAGAGAGCTGAAAAGACATGATAAAATTAACTGCTTCAATCTGCTTCCGGTTTTCAATCAATGTCTCAACAAGGCCTGCAAGAAGTTTAAGGACAAATTTGTACAGATTTAAGCAGCTCCTTCTTTATACGAAAAATAGCACAACACAAATCCTTAGTCCGATACTCTACAACACAACCAATGCCATCCAGTCCAGGCATGATTTAAGAGGAACAAGCACAAGAACATATAGGCCAGTCTTCAGAAGTCATCAGGTCAGTAGCTGTAAGAATACCAACCTGGCATCTTCTGTGCCAACTCAAGAGAACGGCAAAGCTC
Source organism: Carnegiea gigantea (assembly GCA_029747015.1). Lineage (NCBI taxonomy): Eukaryota > Viridiplantae > Streptophyta > Magnoliopsida > Caryophyllales > Cactaceae > Carnegiea > Carnegiea gigantea. The sequence continues at coordinate 54,777 of JAKOGI010001538.1, forward strand.
AGTTGCCTGCCTGTGATGAGCAGTTGCAAGAACGTAGTTGCAGAGTTCGTCTGCATCAAACTCTGAGGCAATCCTAAAGGATATAAGAAGCCACAAGAATGCCCTTGCCTCCAATGATTTTCCATTGACAGCGTCAATGCTATCCAGAGCCAAATTAGGCTTCCACTCATCAGCAATTGCCTTAGCATGCTGCTTGATTTCAGGGTTTAGAAAGTTATCTGCGGAAGAATCAGCCTTTGCCAAGAAGGCAGACAAGGCTTCCATAAGTACAAGACAAGACTGACGTGTGCACTGAAGGGGGTCTTTCCCATCCTCCCCATGTTGGGTCATTTCACTGGGAGAGAAGAATCCCCCTAGTGCATCCAGCACCAAGCGGGCTGGGTCAGTTGCACTACCAAGTGCAACCGACAGCTGTTTCCTACAAACGGCAGAGAGGTTATTTAGGTTCTCCATGACATAGTTCAAAAGCCCCTTAGCGTCCATCCGTGCACAAAATTGGGTCAGCTCTTCAGTCACACGTTCAGCAATTTCTGCCCTACCTGGGGATTTCCCTCCAGCAATTTCATCTTTAACAGAGCAGCTTACCTTGTGTGCAGCCCTAGCTTCCATGATGGCAGCAACAGCAGCATCTTTCAGTTCCTGGACCCTGTCTAGCAAATCTTGCTCCTTGGCAGCAACGGCAGCCTCCCTCTCAGCAATCAGGGATTCTTTCTCTGTAACAAACTTTTCCTTCACTTCAAGCTCTTCAACTTTCTTCTTCAACTGTGACTCCAAGCAACGGAAATGTCCTTCGACATCTTCCCATCGAATATCATCACTAGAAACATCCTCATAAGATTTCAGCTCAAAAAGTGCCCTCTGTAGTTGATTTATCAAAGATGACGTTAACTCTAATGAGGATGTTAGATTCATGTCACCAACAATTTGTTCTCCCTCAGGCATCTCTATACAATTGCTGGTCAAAGCTGCAGATACATATTCCACACAGCAGATTTCAGGAATAAGGATGAAGATGTATTGACGAATGCAAAGCACAGCTAAACATGTACATAAAATGCACAATACACACACTCAAAGAGTCAAACCCAATATGAGATATCCCCCATTTTTATTTATCAATAACTGAATATCCACAACGGCAAGCTTATGAGATTGACATAAGATATAGTATGAGACGGACATAAGAGACAGTATGAGATGGACATGCTTACAGTGAGTTGTAATACTTTTGGGGATAATTAATTACTCATTTAGAGCGACATTTATTGACATCACTCTTAAATGAATAATTAGTCACTCCCAAATTAAGGAGTAACCCTAAAGTGCATTATTAGTCACCCAAAGCCTCTGAAAGTGATCCCTCAATGAGCCTGTCTCAAAATAACGTTTGCATCTCAATAACCCTTCCATGAGACAGTCTCACCCTAGTGTTGGTGCGAAAGAACTGAATTGAAACGAAAGAGTATGATGATGAATTCTCAACATATTATTTCCTAAAATGAACAAGGTATATTGAAGCAAGATCAACACTGAGATCGGATCAGTGACACCAAGATCAGGTGTCTGCCACTATTCACTGGCTTATAGATCCACACACCCCAAGTTCAAAGTTAAGGCCATGAGTGAAGCTGTAATTGCCAAAAAATTGACTCCAAATTGCAGATTATGATTTATTTATTTATTTATGTTTTTTGAAATTTCAATTCTCATTCTTTTCTTCCTTCCTCAAGCTGAATGATTTCCTAACATACTTTCACACGCTACACAAAACAAACCACATCCCAATAGGAAAATGCAGATATGCTATCCCATTTTCCAAACAAAACTGGTGAGATCAGCTGCTTCTGGCTTATCCTAAATATATGAACTTCTACAAACCAAACAGAGAGGACAGAAAAGTTTCACGTTTTATCCAGCCCAATCTTTCCTTCCTTCCCTATTAAACCGGGCAATGGGTTGTATACGGCGTCACTGGGCATGCACCTGTATCAATCATTTAGCATCAACCAGTTCATCCATCATCTACAAAGTAGCTAATCCTTGCTAATTTTCTTTTTTTTAAAAAAAAAAAGTTAGTTAATCCAATATTCTATCCACCCCCATCACCTGCAGGCGAATAAGGTAATTAAGGCGTGATTTATGCATCCTTGATTCAAGCAAAGCTCCACCCCTAAAGAGAAAATTAAATAAATTTGCTGACTTATCTGACCCAATTACTCAAACTATTAATCCCAAATTCAGTATTCAAAATTCTGGAAACAAAATCAGAGCCCCAAATGTAGAACGAAATAGCCAACAAATTCAATCACACTGAAAATATGAAGTCCAAGGCAGAATTTTCTACCAAATTAAGATATTTAACAGCTCAGTAGCTCAAGAAAGGGAGAAAGAACAAAAATTCAGAAAATTCATAACACTTACAGAGATTAATGTTAGTGTCAACACAGAAAGAAGCGCGAGAAAGAGACGATGACCAGCGCCACAGACGCTAAATCGCCGGCGAGACACCTTCACGGCCACCGACGAGAGAGAAAGCGCGAGGGTTGGGAGCGGGGATTAGGTGTCGGAATGGTTAGGGTGGATGGGACGGGCTAGGGTTTGGGTGGGGAGGCGTTCCGGTGTTGGATTTAGAACAAAAACAAATGCAACATATGTTTCCCCAACACTAGAGAATTTCAATTTTCATGCTATGGACATTGGACGAGCACCGATCATTTCTTGTATACGGGGAGAAAAGGTAAAGATATACATGTATTTTGTTACAAATTAAAAATTTTCCACCATCAATTACAAAAAGTTTCTTTAGACAGCACAAAAAAATCATAAGGTGACTACATCAAAATCAATTTTGATGAATCTAAAACTTTATAAAAGTAAAATGAGGTTTCATTATTTGTAATTGGAAAGGAAGATTTATTCAAGCATCATCATTCAACCCAAAAGCATCATCACTACTGGCAGTAGAGGGAAGAACTATGAGAAAAATGACATCAAGCAACAATTCAGGTATGTTTTACCGATATTTATATTGAATGATAACAAAATTCTCATCCAAACAGTGCAAGATCGCATTCAAGCCCCATAGAGAATTCAAGTCATATTCAAAACATTAGTACTTATTTTCAACTTTGCGACAATGTCATTATTACTCATATTTTTAGACAAAATAATCATACAGTCGGCTGATTAGCTACATATGGTCTTCATTTACGTTCCTCCAGTAATGCAAAATGTCATTCTATATAGGGAGGGACCTCTGATGTATCTTTTATGATGATAATTTAGGAAGCACCCTTAAGGAAAAGACTGTCTAAATTGTATTAGTTAACTTTTTTACAATATATATATTTTATTAGACCTAATTAAGCCGTATACTTTATCAGCAGTTTATCTGGATATCAACTAACTCAATTGATAAAATTCGTAGGAGTTATTACCAGAAACTTGGATTTGAACTCTAACCTAATCTTTGCACCTTACTTTGCACCCAAAAAAAAAAAAAAAAGGTTGCGTGCTTCGTTGATTTGACACCCTATGTATCGTAATTAGACAACAATACTATAGTGGTTGAATAAGTAATTTAGGCCAAAAAAGAGGGAAGAACATTTATCGAGTAGGTGATAAAGCACATAATCCTTAGCAATATACTTGGATCCATCCATATGTAATTGTACATTGTCATTCGGCTAAATAGCATCGGCAATGCACTGATTTAAGAACTGAACTTGAAACACGACCTATTTCAAAAATTCAATGTAGGATGCACCAAAAGTGGCATTGGGAGAGTGCATTCCTAGTCTGGCTTCTTCTGAATGTAATCCATGAAGATCTTACTGCTCTAATTTCATATGTAAGAAACGCTTTTATTGTTGTCAAAACAATTAAAGCTTAGAAGGAAGACGGATCTTCAATATAAAGCTTTGCTTTACTAGCTTATCGCAGGGAAACATACAGCAAGCATGGCACTTGAGTCTTGTTTATTGCAGAAGCCGCAATCAAGGAGAAAACATCTCGCAGCCGAAGAAAAAGAGCACACAGCATTTCAACCCCCCCCCCCCCAAAAAAAAACACATACACGAATGCTTAAAGGCACAAAAGCACCAACAGGTTCAGCATAAAAGGGCAGCCCGGTGCACAAGCATCCCGCGTTCACGCAGGATCCGGGGAAGGGCCGCACCCCAACAGGTTCAGCAACAGCTTCAGCATCTGAACAGAAAAAGTTGAAGTAATGTGTCATCAAACAAAGCATATGCCTTCTACTTAATACTTGACTCTCTAACCTTGCTGCGCCCACCAGTATGATCCAGAACTTACAATATGCATTGGCACGGGTTTGAAAACAAATCCAGATATATGATATATCTAATCTTGTCCCTGATGAGCAGATAACAATGACTGCATGCTGCAGCATTTGTACATTAATTCCATGCTGGAAAATTAGTACTACATGAGTCTACATTTGCGGAGAAACAGGAAATTCTCACCTAATAATTACAGTACCATCTCCCCTTTTTCGCCGAGGAAAAGCAGCATATGATCACCATCAGACCATACAATTCTTCCTAGCCCTATACGTCACCGCAAAAATATAGTAAGCCCCTCCTCACTTTTGCATCTATATAAGGCGCCCCGATATAAAGGTCTGACAAAAACTAATGTATAAAGAGCCTTGGACTCCAACCACCACTTTGATGCCTAGGCTGCTAAGATTTACTTTCGGGATCCTAAAATGCAGAAGGGTGGGTTGAAAAATGGGCTAGTTAGTTCACTAAGTCCATGGCATCCTTAGGCTTCGTTGAGCTGAACCAATATGAGAAGGTAATGCTTCTTAAAACAAGATATATGATAAACAAGACGTATGCTGCAGCAAAAGCAGAAAATATGCAGCTGAACACCAAACCCCTTGCTTCAGCAGAGAAGAATTCCAGCATCAGATATCCATTGATCAAAATGACCAAACCTGCCACGAACCATGCGAATGTCTGCCAATCAAACAAATAAACAAAGAGTGATTATGACAAACAATTGGCAATGGAGGTATAAGTCAACAACAAACGAGAGAAGATTTGCCCAGTCAACTGAGATAAACAAGCTGCGCTGAGAAAGAGCAAGTGCATCACCCGTAAAAGTTTCATTGTCTATCAATAAAGATTAAAATTATTGATTAAAATCCAGAATTAGGTTAAGGCAATATTCATCGACAAGAAGAACCTAAAATCACTTTGCTGCAATAAGCGAATAAATTTTAAGGACATGCCAATCCTCCTTCCTAGGATCACCTACAGAAAGCCATATGTCGACAGCCCAATCACAACATGATCATTCATGTTCAGAAATGATAACCGCTGATTATACACACAGATAGACACACAATAAGACTTGAAGGGCTGTTGCTGTTGTTCTTGCTTTATTTTATTTATTTTTCCTTCTCTTAAAGTGAACAGAAGACAGAACACCGATTGCAGTAGTGGAGGGGTTTGCAGGGCAGGCAAATATACAAAATTATGGAGCATCTGGGTTTGGAGGACCAGTAAAAATGCTTGAAGTTGCGACCAGAAAAAAACTGAAGCAAAAAAGGCAAAACAGATTCCAGCAAACAAGCAGAGTAAATCGAGATCCAGCAAAAATGCTAAAGAGATTCCGGCAAACAAGCAGAGTAAAGAGATTCCGGCAAACAAGCAGAGTAAATCGAGATCCGGCATACCTGGGTAACGGGGCTGATTCTGAAAACACCCATGATCTCTTCCTTGGAAACCAAACAAAGGAGTGGAATGAGAGCAAAAGGTATCTGAACAGATTGCAGTACGTTTAGCCATTCATTAAGAACATCTAACATTTCATCTGATGTATCAAATACGAGAGCAACAATAATTGTCGGGATAATCGCACAGCTTCGAGTGATCAATGCCCTTATCCATTTCCTCAGCCTAAGATTCAAAAACCCACCCATGATGAACTGCCCAGCATAAGTGCCAGTTATAGTGCTGCTTTGACCAGCTGCCAACAGCCCAATGGCCCATATATACAAAATTGGTAACAAACCACCTCCATACTTTTGTTGAAGATAATACCCAGCATTAACAAGGCCGATACTCTCAGCCTCTGGGGTGCCATAAAATGACTTAGCAAAAACAGTAGTAACAAATAGGTTAATGACAAACGAGACAATAAGAGCAAGTGTGGATTCAATTGTGTAGTAATTAAGAGCCTCTTGAACCCTTCCTCCCTTTCTGTGGTCAACGTCTCTTGATTGCACCAGGGCAGAGTGTAAGAACACATTGTGAGGCATTATGATGCAACCCACAACCCCCACTGCTTGCTGTATTGTTTTCGAACTCAGTTTTGGAACCGCAATACCTAAAGTAAAAGACATTTTTACAAAAATATTACCAATGGAATTGCTAATGTCAGATACGCAAGTTAGTGATTTGAGGAAGTTTACCAACGAGGAGCTCTACACCATTAGGCTTTGTTTCACCAAACATCCATGCGAATGACACCGCCATGGTGGCAATGAGAACAGCAAAAACCGCTTCCAGTTTCCTCACACCGTAGCTCTCGAGGAATAGAAACAGGAAGCTGCAACAGAAACAAAGACCCATCAATGCATAAGCCCAGTTAAGACTTAGCAGATCATCGGTCGCCTATGCAATTTTAAATGAAACTAAATTAGTTAAGCGTCAAAGCCGCTACATGATGAGCTCATACTAAAATTTTACATTACTTATCGAGTTCTCGGTTACCTACTTGTAATAATCTTTCCTAAAGCCTATCTGTTCAGAAATCAGATCCACAAAGAAACTACTACTGCTACTACTTCAGGATACAGGTTATTCAAGACAAGTGCAACTTATTTCTTTTTTCAAAGGAACAGAACAGGCTTATCAAAATCCGATAAACCTGCAGAGACAATTGTGTTTTCCTGTCTTAGTCATAGTAAATCAACACACAAGCTAACCGTGATTAACACTATTGTGCCTCCAAATCATCTGGTTGTAGAAACCCATCAAACAAAGCACAGGAACTAATGCTTACTTTCAATAAGGTTAGCAACTTAGGCAAGTAAAGCACCATAATTCCCTGTTAATTATTTACAAACAAACATTCAGACAAGTAAAATAAGCATTGAAAAAATGAAAACATAATATAAAATCACAACATGACAAATTCAGAAAACAACACAGACAGAGAATGACAGAAAACCCAATGGAAAAAATAGAACAGAAAATCATTTAAAATTAAAAAAATTACCAATCAAGAGCAGTAATGAGAACCCCAGACCAAAGGGGCAAAACCCCCTGGCTAAGAATCTTAATCGCAATTGCACTCCCAATCACTTCCTGAATATCCGACCCGATTAGGGCCAACTCCGCCATGACCCAAAGCAGCAAACGGGCCCATTTCGGGTACTCATCCCGGCAAAGCTCGGCCAAGTGTCGACCCGTCACCACCCCAAGTCGGGCCGAGAGGAGTTGGATGAGCAGGCCCATAGCGGTCGCCCACATGAGGAGCCACAGCAACGAATAACCGGCAATCGCGCCGGCCTGGAGGTCCCCTTCCAAGTTTCCGGGGTCTAAGAAGGCTATGCTCATCAGAAAACCCGGCCCGGTGAACAGCCATAACTTCCGCCACGAAAACGGCGGCGCCTTGTCGTCACCGCCGTCGTCGTCGCCGGTTATGGCCACCACATGGACCTTCTCGCTCGCCTCGTACGCCGCCTCCTCCTCCTCTTCTTCTAAGAGATCGGCCAATAGCGGGCGGGCCGGGTCGGGCTGAGGCATGATTTTGGGCGAAGACGGGAAGGGGAAGAGGAATAAAACACAGTGGCCAGTAACGTCTGTTGGCTCGATTTTGCAGATAATTCCCTGATTTACTGCCGGAATATAAAAAAGTTTCTTTTCCTGATTGATTTAATTATTTATTTATTTAGATTTCTTAAGCAAGATTTGGTTAATTGAAGGTGCTTTAGGGAATCTTCCTGAGTTGTGTGTTTACACTGGTGAGGAAGAGTGCGTGTTTGTGTGTGTCTCTGTAGTGTGGTGTTTTTTTTTTTTTTTTTTTGGGTGTTTGGGGGCGTGGGGCTTTGTGTGTGGCAACTCAAGGCATGCCAATTGCCAAAGTCGCCAGGATTTCATGTCAAGCAAGATAGTCTAAAGATCATGGATGTCGATTGATGTTGATTCAAATGGAAATACTTTTTAACTTATTATGAATAATACTGATCAATACTAATAAGTATGATGAATGTAAATCAATTCTAATTAATATTGATCAATGTGTATGAGTGTTAATTAGTACTGATAAATATTGTTAAGTATTAATCAGTTAATCAATATTTAATACTAAATATTGATGATGAGTTTGCACTTAAAAAAACACATTGATAATATGTACTCATAGTGGGTTAAAAATAACAAGAGCAAGAAATTTCTATTTCTTAGCATTTGTGTATAAGTGAAGTGCATTAGATTATTTATATCTTTCTGCCGGGAAGGTTGTTGGAGGGGTTGAAGTTCTATAAGACGCATTTTGGAGGAAGCAAGTCTTACATCTGTTTTCCTAATTTTTTCTTATTAGCTTTCCTTCCTTTAAAGTAGACTAAAAAACACTCAATATTCACCCAAATAACCCAAATTTTATATATACCAAATCCAATACTTAAAACTCGAACTAAATTAGACAATTTATCGCCTCACCTGAAATCAAGGTAAATTAGGAATGATTGTGTTTACCAAAATTGATCATTATACGAGAAGTACATTAGGTAGAAAATTTTATCCTATGAGATTCACCCATCTAGCTAATCCCAAATTTTCTCTGCAACCCTTGGCATCGTGACTGCTGAATTTCATCGGATAATTTTTACAAGCATGCATGCTTGTGCGTAAATTGGTGCATCGATGACTGAGGAAGGTGAGGGGAAGGTGAGGGGGTAGGGACGACAATGAAATCTGTACCTATTTAAAACTTATAAATCACTAAATTCGCCTCATTTAAAATTCAAGTGGGTGGTAAAAATGGATTTTAAATAAGTATGAGGCGTTTATTGGAAAATGGGTACGGGTATGGCCTGTATGGGTATAACCCTCACACACATCCGACCCGTACCCTTTTTTATAATAAGATACGATTTTGGTTTAACGTTTTTCCAGTTTAAGTCTAATCCAAATGTTTCAAACAAAAAATTAGGTAATAATATATTTGATTTCATATTTTTAAATAATATATTTCTAAAATATCACAACTTTGCAATTTTATAATGACAAGAATATATATTGTATTTAAATATGGGTTGCATATGGATATTAATTTTCATTCTCTATTTGAACCCGAATAAAACCTGCAAAACGCGATAGATACGTGTATGAGCGTTATTTTTTAACACCCAATTGATATAGATATGAGTATAGGCAATATAGGTATGATTTTTGAAAACATATATGGGGCCAGGTGCGACTGAACCTGTCCCGTACCTGCCCATTGGCATCCTCATTCCTTAGTGACGGGGTATAAAAGGCGCCACGTGTGTGGGGGATCACCACACGTGAGTAGTCGTCGCCATCGCGGAATGCTTGTGCAATGCTCGCTCTTCGCACTCCTGTCTCAGCCTCTCGCCATCTCCCCCCACTTATCCACACTCTTGCTTTGCTTCTTTATATTCTTTTACTTTCGACTTTACCCATTCACATCTTTTCCTATCAGCGTACTACATATTATTATCATTCAGCCACCATCCATCTTTACCCTGAATTCTAATCATCCTTTTTTAAGATTCCCACTTAAAGCTGGTCTCTTTTTGTCTAAGTTTTGCCAACCTTTTCTTTTTTCATTCTTTGTTTTCTTTTTCAACATATGTGGGCCTTTTTCTTTTTTTGCATTACACCCGTGGAAGAACAATTGAATAAAAATTTGGGGTATTTTAATTTGTTGAAAACCCACATGTAAGTGATTTTTTAGGTTAGATTTTATGTTTTGATGAATCAGTTCAATACCAGCAGACTGCAGCGGTAAGGATAGAGAATTCAATAGAATATAAACCATTACATTGAATTACAGGATCCACACTATCGATATTATTTGTATCATTACAAAAAATTACATAGAGTTTAGTTATGTTATATCCTAAATTTGAGAGCCGCTAACTACAAATTACTTCATGGGAAGGGAAAGAGAGGGGGGGGGGGGGGGGGAAGAAAGCAATTGAAAAAGATACTTTGCTCGGTTGACAGTTGACACCAATTCATATATTTATAATTGATTACTTAAGTGCGTAATTACATATTAGTTTTGATTCTCAAATGAAGTGAACTACAAGGAGCGATGTTATGTCTAAATTGAAAAAAAGATTATAACAAAGCATGATTTCAAAAAAAGAATTTTAGGTAAGAATCTAATTCGTGTCTAGTATGCTTGCTGTATCCATTGAAATGAATTTTGTATCTTATTTATAATTGACCGTGGTATATTATTACACACACTCCATCCATCTTACTATTTAAGAGCATGCTATTTTCGACTTGTGAGAATTTTTTATTAGTGCTCATTGTTGAAAAATGTTGAATCATGCTGAAACAAGTTGAATCATTGAAGAAAATATAAGTAGATATTTTCAATAAGTACTGAATTGTGTTAAATTTTACTAATTAAAATGTGCTGACTATTTATGATAAGTATTTACCATAAGGCGAAAAGAATATGACCTAATTCTAATCAATCTTTTTTAAAAAATGTTTGTTCAAACTAGTCTCTTTTTCTGTAAGTTTTGCCCACGTTTCTTTTTTCATTCTTTGTTATATTTTTCAATGTACGTGGGCCACCTCTGATTTTCGCATTAGACCCCTTGCGAAGAAAATTAGTTGAATAAAAGTTTTTGGGGCATTCTAATTTGTTGAAAACCCAATATGTTGAGTTTGTTGGGATGGATTTTATGTTACTTTGATGTGTCAGCTCAATACCTACAGTGATAGGAGACAATGCATTTAGTATACTATAAACCACTACATTAGATTATAGTATCAGTCTTAGTTACATTATATTACTCAAAATTACAGAAAGATCGATGTTATTAGATCCTAAATTTAGTCGTTAACTACAAAATATTTCATAGGAAGGGAAAAGGCATTTATTTATAATTGATGAGTCAAGTTTGTAACTAGAAAATTCATGTTCTTAAAACGAATATTGGCTTAAAATAATCCAAACTACATGTTAAATGTGCAAAATAATCCATATTATTAAATTTTCGCTGTATATGACGAACTTTGAAACTATTTGCATGGTATATACCTTTTTTTTAATGAAAGCATGCTATTAAAAGTGTTGGCATGACACACATATGTACCAATGTATATAAGTTCAATTATAACATGGGGAAGGAAAAAACTTATCAATATGATGAAAATAAAATTAAGTAGCTCAAATGATTTCTTAAGTGAGACTAACTATTCGAATATCTTAAATAAATGAATGATATTCAAAATAACGTCTATAGTATTCATTATAAAGCCCAAACATACTAATATCTGAGTCAGTCATCATTTTCAGTTACATAATCTACGCTGTAATGGAGTAGGTATGTACAACACAAATGTTCGAGAATTTTGACATACATCGTGCAAAATTCTACACTTTGGATAATTTTGCATATTTACCTAATATATAAGTTGGATTATCTTAAAACAATTTTCCTAAAAGGAATATCATGTTGGATTTAAAAAATTGGATTTTTTTTGACAAAATATGATTTAAAAGGATTTAAAGTAAGAATTTCGTGTCTAATATGTTCGTTACCCATAGAAATTAATGAATTTTGTATCCTATGTGACTTTCGATTTGATATGGGCTACAAAAGTAAATGTACCAATGCTTGACGATGGCTCTTTATGTGTTATTAATGTAATACCGTCCCCATTAAATGTGGATAACAATGTAGGTCATATTAATTTATTATATGTCTTGTTTGTTTATGGCGTTGATTACTTCTCCTCCCAATAGAGCCGTGACAGTTACACTCTTTCCGTACAAGGTTTATGACATCAACAACAACAACAACACCACCACCTTCCAGTGTGGGTCCCACTTTCGCGGGGTCTGGGGAGATCCAGCTGTAGGCAACCTTATCTTTACCGGTATTCCTACCTATAGAGAGGTTGATTCCAAAAGACCACGAAAAATGTTTTGAGAAAAAAGGTTTAAAAAGGAAAGCGCTTGCGAAGCATTAACAGAGGGAAATCAGTGCCAAAGAAGTTGAAGCTGAAAGACGCTAAAAGAAAGCTGAAAGAACGTACCTCAACAATCCACGTTAGGCAGCTGCCGTCCCTCCCAGAAAAAAAGCGCAACCTGCATACGAGCACGACAGACCCCTATCAGCACTAAGCCACTGCAACTACTGACAATTACAGAGACGCTTCTCTGCCATCTAAGATCCTAATCCTATTCCGCCACAACCTCCTATCCTGAGCCAGGTTCTCCAACAGACCCACTACTTTCAAGTCCTCTCTAATTATCTCATCCAAACTCTTCTTCGACCTACCCCTGCCTCTCTTACCACCGGGAAGGTCGATCAACTCACACCTCCTCACCGGGGCGGCCATACTTCTCCTTTTCACGTGGCCGAACCATCGGAGTCTCGATTCCCTCATCTTCTCTTCTATGGGGGCCACTTTAACTAAGTCCCTGATTACACAATTCCTAATTCTGTCCATTCTCGTAAAACCACACATCCACCTGACCATCCTCATCTCAACTACCATCAACCTCTGTACCTGCATCTTTTTTAAAGGCCAATACTCCGATCCATAAAGGACAGCCGGTCTGACTACCATCCGATAAACTTTGCCTCTCAAACCTAAGGGCACCCTCTTGTTACACAGCACCCCTGAGGCAGCCTTCCATTTTTGCCAACCTACTCTTATGCGCTGGTTAATATCCTCGTCAACGTCCCCATTTTGCTGGATGATCGAGCCAAGGTACTTAAACTTATCTACCTTTAGTACTTGTCTCCCATCCAGGGTGACTTCCCCCCCCCCTCTTCTCTCCTTCCACTGAAGCAACAATGCAGGTATTCTGTTTTTGATTTACTTAATCTAAAACCTCTATCTTCCAGCGTAAGCCGCCAACTCTCTAACTTGTCATTCACCTCCCTGCCTGGTCTCATCGATAAGAACAATGTCGTCTGCAAAAAGCATACACCATGGGATCTCATCCTAGATCCCTCTAGTAAGTTCATCTAAAACTAAGGTGAAAAGGAACGGGCTTAGGGCTCAGCCCTGATGCAGACTCATACTAACAGCGAAGTCATTTGAGACCCCTCCCGGTGTCCTAAGACTCGTCCGCCCTCCCTCGTACATATCCTTAATCACACGAATATACAAGAGCGACACCCCTTTCTTTTCCAAAGAGCTCCATAGCACTTCCCGCGGTACTCTGTCATATGCTTTTTCCAGGTCAATGAACACCATATGGAGATCCACCTTTCTATCCCTGTACAAACCCATGAGCCTTCTGAGAAGGTAAATCGCCTCTATGGCCGACCTGCCTACGAAGTTTATGACATCAATTCCCTTAATAAATGGTAAACCACGAGACAATCAAAAACAAATACATGAGCTTGTCACAAACCATGAAGTCAATCCAAAAAGAAACAAAAAGTTTAAAGTGCTGAGTTTGGATGCAGATGACTTGATCATCAAGCAGTGAACCATGAGGCGCGCGAGCAGAAGACATCAAAGATTACGGCTCTAGCACCAGCAGTTTTTATACCTTGTTTAATACTCTGGTCCCTTAGTACTTAAGAATCATCTTAATTAAAAGTTTAAATTAATGGTTGAAAGATGAGGAACTATTTTATACTCTGTCATGCCCCTTCACACGAATGTCTTTCAAGTTTGAAATGTGGATGCTATCAAGACCCCTGCATATATACCTTGTGCAATAAATATGAAGGTTGCTGAAATTTAAACTGAAGACATCTTACTCAGAAAGATTTTTGATACCATATTCAAAAATCACTTCAACCAAAAATGCAAATGGCATCTATTCCTTAAAAAAAGGAAAACTTAAAGCAGGCATATTACATGCCTTGGCAGCCTACTATCACTTTACTACATGTGTCTCTGAAAATGACAAAGAAGAGAAAATAATCAAGCACCATTAATACGCCACGTACATCTTGGTCTGCTCTTCCCGAAGGCCATGTTTTTATATTTACAAGCTAAAACAAATGACAGCATCAACAGCAACTCTAAAGCGAATCGCACAAAATGAGATTTAGAAGTATCAAAATACATTCAGGCATATCCCTAGCTCGTGAATGTAATTACAATTTTCAAAAGACTCGTCCAAATATTAATATTTTGACAGAACTCAAAGTTCAAGTTTGAGCACTGCAGTTTGCAAACAATTTTCTAACTTTGCCAATGCGTCTTCGACATACTGGACATTTCCTATTCTCCTCATGCATTATCCTGTAAAAATCCACAATTATACACGTACAGTTATTTTTCTCCCCCCTTTTAAATAAGGGTAGATACAACACATAAACATTAGTTAATGCACTTGGTCTGACCTGAGAGCGCAGTTGTGACAAGTAGCACAGTGACCACAAGGCACAAGAAAGCAATTTCGTGACTGGTCATAGCAAATGACACAAAGTTTGGCATCATATAACTCCTCCCAACACCGCAAAGTAGTGTCAGTGCCACTGCCATTAACGTTGTTGCTACAACTTCCTGACTCAAGATCATCAAGTTGACATGTCCCATAGTTAACTGTGACTGTCTTGGTAACGTAATAAGATCCCATCAAAGGGCTTCTTTCACCCCCGGCCCCTCCTCGTCTTTCTCCATCGCTGCTTGTTCTCCATTCTCCTAGGCATTTTAGGACCAAACAGCTTATCACCACCAATAATGCTGCCAAAATTATAATCAAGATGTTAATCTATATATGCATAGGACACATAGGTAGAGATACATTCCTTTTGTTTGGAGGGAGGGGGTGTTTTGAGTTCAATATGTGCATCAGAAAGAATGGATGTTGAAGGGCCCATCGCTCATTGAAACACTCCAACGAGCAACAAAGGACTAGAGGACTAGAGGATGTTCGAGCTTGGGATGGATCGATTTCAATTCATGTCCGTGAGATACGCTGAATGGATTAGTTGGAGTATATATAAATGCACAACATTTCAGATATCAAGTTGGATTTGGGTACGTGAATTGTGATTGGATCAATATTTAAAATTTATCATGCCATTGAATCGGTTCATCTTATAGTCAAAGACACATCAAATATTGCTTAATAACCCTTCAGTAATAATGATTATAGATATATATTTGACTGAACACGAAGGTAAACATTGACAACGAATGTCAAAGATGTCGTAGCCTAGTTGGTTTTCATCCTGATCTTCCATGCTCTCAACTAGGTTTAAGTCTTTGGGAGAAGTATTATAGTTCTTTGTGAGGAAATCGTATGGTTAATAGATCAGACTTATCAATTTGACACCTACCTCCTCTGCTGAATTGGGCTTGTTGTAGCTCACTGGATTTCCCCTGAGATAGGGCCCAGTGAATCGGCCTGACTTATCAATCCAAAATAAAAAAAGAAAAAAGAGTGACAAATTGTGGCTGTTTGATTGCTTACCTAAAAGTGCAAAATAAGCAGCCAGACGGCCCAGAAAAGCATAGACAATGCAAGCACCGCATGCCATTATCCTGTCCATGCAAAAATGGAGTT
Source organism: Carnegiea gigantea (assembly GCA_029747015.1). Taxonomy (NCBI): domain Eukaryota; kingdom Viridiplantae; phylum Streptophyta; class Magnoliopsida; order Caryophyllales; family Cactaceae; genus Carnegiea; species Carnegiea gigantea. The sequence continues at coordinate 70,512 of JAKOGI010001538.1, forward strand.
AAATGAAACTTCAACAAACAAGCACTCCAGGATTATTAGGTCTATAAACATAACAATATCACCATCGTTATTTTTACTCCACTCCTTTGGAGCATCGACAAGAATTAACAACTTTTGACCTTAATCACCTAATTCAGTTAATTCTTGTAACTTACGTTTTATTATGAACAGAGAAATTACTCGTTGGCCTACATTAACCACGTAATTAATTGCGTGAATCCAACTAATTATACGATATCGAAGTTAGTTGAGTTTTTGCAAAAGAATACCCTCGATCAGGTATCATAAGAGCATTCCCACCGCAGTTGATGTAAATGGAAAACGAGCCCTACATTGCCACTTGTCTAATTATCATTGGAAGTTAAAGGCACTGCCACGCGGGTGGAACTAGGCGAGTTCCACCACACAGACCATCCTTTCTTGTTTTTTTAATTTATTTTTACTTTTTTTGGATAATATACAATTTTTGTATGATTAAAAAGAGAGATTGTGTGTTATAAAGTTGGTATATGATAGACATTTTTATTGGATAATTTAAATTGAAATTTCATAAATTGAAGGTTATTGAATATAAGTTTCAAACAATTGGAACTTTTATTGATGTGGCAAGCGTAAGTTTTAACAAATGAAACTATGATTATTGATTAAGCATTGAATTATATGTATCCACGAAGACTTGTTAGGTGACATAAGTCTATGACAATCGCTAGGCAAAGGGGCTGACTTGTACTTTTAAGTGTTTGGGAAAGTTCCCAAATCTCGATAAATTTTTAGGTAAAGATATTAGTTACATAACTTATGTTACACAATCTCCTACAATTTAAATTTTTTGCTTCACAATGAGTGACTAGAATAATAGAACCATTAGAATGCTACAATACATTATATTTTCCTTAGAACCAATAAAGCGTGACATGATATGATAACAAAATACCGACACAATCTAAATTACTAAGGAAAGTACGAATCGGACACAACGAGACTCCATTCTAACCTGCGATTGACACATTTCAGACATTGAGTGTGAAAACATGTCACTTTCAGTTCATCCGATAGATTTCGGTTGTTTTAGTAGACACAAAAAAATTAACGTTATTGTTGGATGAGCCAAGCCAAGCCTGTCCATTTGTAGCTTCAAGTAGAGTTGAGAAAGTCTAACCAAACACGATAAACCCACCCGAACCCGATCTGAAGTTACCGAGAGAAACCCGAATCTGATATGAACTGAACCGATTTCAACTCGAAGTCGATACGATTTGACCATTTAGCTTTAAAATATGTTATCTTTCAATTTTGAGCAGATCTAAACTATTTACAAGGGAGCTTCAAGATTGTTGTTCCCAAAGAACCTTACTTCTAGATCTGCCCATACGTAGCCCATTAAGATATTCGCTTGCAGTTAAATGAAAATTGGGCCATACATTGTCCCACCAAAAATAATGAATGAGGCTTACCTCAATGTGATTGGGCCGGCTCAACATGTACGCATCTTGGTGTGTCTCTTTCCCTCTTTTGCCCGTCACGATCGATCGACTGGCCTTGTTGGTATGATCAGGATAGACATCTGAAAATGTCAATCTCAAACAGATAAGGGTAAATCTTGTCTGGTTATGCTATACACGAATAGTTGGGACATACGAAACGCATAGCCCTGACTCCTGACTCTCGTGTGCGTAAATGTCAAAGTATTAGGTAACTGTAAACTAGTAAAATTTTACGAAATCACAAAGAAAAACTAAGCCGACACGATTGCAAATTCTAAATTGGAAATCAACTTTGACCCACTCATATGATCCCTGTGCAACATTAGAAAATGTATTGTCAAATTTCATAGGCAACCTGCGTGCGTAAACTTCTCATCTGACTTTACACCGCCTAGATGACATGATAACAATTTAAGTAATTCATCAATATTTAAATTTTTCATCTAAATTTTTATATTTTTTCCTCAATTTAAATAATAGAAAAGAGTCACTTTCTTTCAACTTTCTTCCTTCACATTTTTTTGTCAAGCAAATTTTCTTTTTCACTAAATTTTTTAAGAACTAAATTGAGCTTACAGGCTCCAAAGGCATTATAACCGAAAAAAGGGACTGAAAAATGCGTAATGCCCAATTAGTTAATTATTGCCTAACAAATTAATGTAAAGATGGTCGAATAAATTAGAGAGTAAGGATAATTTGAAGCCTAAATAGTAGTAAATCTTCAGGCGGCCCCTTATATCTTCCCAAATGAATAAATACAACACGACTAATTAAAAACAGCAACAATAACAACTCTTATTGTGAATTCCGATCTTAAAATGACAAACCCAATTGAAAGCCCGAAACCTAAATTGACATCAATTGCTTATCCAAAACAATCAAAACAGCTTTCAATGTTAAAAAAAAAAAATATAAAAAAAAAAAAAAAAAGATCCTGTGGGACCTGCTCTGCCTCAAATCTCAAATTGATTGGAATTGAATTCAACAATAACTAATAGACTAACGAAATCAGAGTACGGCAAATAGAAGGTCTTCAATGCTCGATAATTAAATACCCCCCAACCAAAAAAAAAAAAAAAGAAAAAGGAAGAAAACTGACCTCATAGCAGCAGCTCAATTCACCACCAGAAGATGAGTATGTTCAATTCACTAACCCAGCTCGACTTCACTTGCATATATATGCGAGAGAGAGAGAGAGAGAGAGAGAAGACTGGTAGGTGATATTTCGAAAATTTGGAAGGATATCAACGAGCTTTCAAAGGCGGTAATGCTATGGGTTGGGGGCTGAACTGGTAAGCCAGATGGTTTTTTCTTTTTATTTTTTTTTTTGGGGGGGCGGGTGGTTGTAAATTTCGATGATATTCGTTGGGAGGGGAGTCGGGAAGGTCACATGGCGGGATTTAATTGGTGCGGCTGTATCCAGTTGGGCTTTGGGCCCAACCCAATAGGGAAGGAAATATCTGGGAATTGTATGGGCCCATTAAAGGAGATGCTGGGTCCATGCTTCTTCTCCTCTTGTAATTCATAGGTCCCACTCTTTCGTAATGCTATCAAAATATCAAGATGGCCCATGATTAGAAAACATCCCCATGATCTTTGTTTTTTTTTTTTTTTTTTGAACGGCCATCTAAATAACATTGCGTAGAATTGTGAAGATGATTCAAAATAATTCACCTTCCTAACTTATAAAGCACATTAATTTTGTCAACTCTACTTTTTTTTTTTTTTTATCGTTCTAGGTACAAATAAAAACAGATGCATAACAAAATAGCTTTTGCGAACAATTTATATCATCTGTTAAATTACAAATTTGCACATAAACCAAATAGCTAGAAGGCTGCGCTTGCAATCAGCTTAGGACAAAGTGACTAGTCAGCTTAAGGCAGTAAGTTTAATTTCTCCTCTTAAACTATTTTCTAAGACTTCTAGTAATCCTTCTTATAGTCGGGATCTAATCTTCAATAATAGTCACTTGGATCTTCTTGCAAACTCAATCACCTGTTTAACAATTTCAATAAAAGTAGGTAAATCTTGCGATACTTATTGACCCTCGTTAAAGTATTTAAAATTTTGAAATTCGTGTTACGTGTGAATGTTTTTGGAGATTAGGAACATACTAGATCACATTACTCGCTTAACAAGAAGGAATTGTGAAAATCTCTAGACCACTATAAAATTTTTAATAAAATACCTTATACCTATAAAACATAACCCATCGAAGATGGTTTTGTGTATTGAATTGTGCACTTGCTAGTTGCTTCCATTAATTATGCTGCGAACACTTTAAAGCTATTAAATGCGCCGTTCAGGACTCCAATGAGGCATAGATGGGCTGAAATGGGTCGAAACCACTATTGAATCAAGCAGCTCCACCATAGGCGTAATACCTACACCTGTAGGCACCTAGTACTCGCTTATGGACGCCCCTCTTGATATCGCGTACTCCATCAATTTCTCGAAAGTCCCAGTTCCTCACCACCCGAATCTCAAGTGGCCCAACGGACCGATCCGCAACCCGGCATTGCCGGTAAATTAAGTGAAGACTCAGATCACCCTAGAGGGGGATGAATATGATGATTACAAAAAGTTAAATTTAAGAATCGAAAGCAAATACATAAATTAAATCGAGACAATACACATGGATATTTTAACGATGTTGGGCCTCAAATCAGGCTTAGGTCTCCGCCTAAAGTTATTCAACTCTAGGATTCAACACTCTACTTCTCTTATTAAGATGAATTCTCACGATCTCTCAGAGCTACCTCGCTCTAGAGGTCCCCAATACTTTAAATCAACGTCTTGATTAAAGTATTAAAGTATGGGGGGAGTTGAGACCTCACAACAACTCCTTAAGTTCACTCCTTAACAATTTCCTCAAAATACTCTTGACTCTTGATCACAATATAATGTTTAGTACAATATTTCAAAGTAAGCTCTCAATATTGGTATTCGCACTTACTGTCTGCTTACCTTTTTTTTCCCCTTGATTTGGTCGTCTATTTATAAGCACTTCAGGACATGCACCATCAAGGAAATTCTGATTACATTATCCTGAAGTTGATTTTCAGGGCTTTGACTTACGGTTGACAGCTCCTGATTGGATTTTCTTGCCTTCTCTCCCTCGATCTTGATTGATATAATTCAGCTCCTTGCCTTCTTTAAAATATTTGCAGAAGTTCTTTGTACCAGGCATTCTCACAATATTCTTCAATCGATAAAAGATCATTGCTTAATTTGATTAAAATATACTTCAATCAAAGAGGGATACTTGCCTAACTTTTTCTTCAACGTGTAATTCCCTTATGGCAAGTAAGAATCATGGCAAATATATTATTCAAGACTTTGTAAGGCAGCTAAATAAATTCCTCAATTGTCCTTTAAGTAATTAATCAATTTGATAGGCTAAGATCATGCACATATATATTTTCCTTATTCAATTCCCACGTTTTTTCTTTTGCTGAGTGCTTCATATTTGAATTCAATATTCATGTTCCTTTGTACATCCAAGTTTCTAATTAATTTTGTGTTACATGAAAACCTTTTTAGCCACGTACTAAAGAAGTCAACATCAACAAAAGCATATTAGACCAACCGTAGATATTATGTATAAAGTAGAATAATTATAAAATCAACTCACTTCACAATTTCATATATAACACTAATTATGTTGTTTGTTATCATCAAAATCAATATGTGACTCGTGGAGTCAACATCGAGTTCAAGGCCTCCTCCATTTCTAGGCAGCACTAGTCTAAGACCTCTGGACTCGAACCCTTTGTAGAGTCCTTCGTCAACAACTCACAGTAAATGACATAACGCCCCGGGATGGTCCTGGTATCTGCATAGCTTGTGAAACTATGCTCATGTTGAATGGTTTAAGCAAAGCGGATGCATTCTTAATTGCGTGTTGCAACTCTGACTCATCAGTTTTGTCTGTGTTTATGCTGAGCAACACTTTCTTTCTTCTTACAAACTTCAATTCTGGAGTTGAGTTGTAGAAGCCTGTCACACGTAAAACGTCTCCAACCCGTCACACGTAACACGTCTGCAACCTGGTACCTAATGTAACAAAAAGATAATAAAACACAGTAAATTTCAATAATTCATGTGCATCTCTAAATCTACATGACTGCAGTCTTTTAATTTTGATAGAACTTTTTTTTTTTTTGGGGTACAAACCAAAATTCTCGATTTCATAATGGTTTTGTTAGAGTGTAAAGCCTCTTGAACTTTCAATCATCAGTTTAAGTTTTTGATTGAGTTGGTTCTTGAATGAGAGCACATACACTAATTTAGAGCCTCCAAAGTAAACCAAGAATATAGACAAAGAGAGTAGGGCTTATATGTACGCACCTATACAATCCTGCATGGGTTGTGACCACAAGCTCATACTCCTTCCCCACCTTCACATGAACCAGGTCCACGAGCTGGGTCATCGAGTCTCGAGTGAAATCGGTAGGCTCATCAAGCGGGATGAACTCGAAATAGCCCATGTTGGGGAATATTGTATAGGAGATGTCCAAAGGATCACATAGTGGCTTCAAGTTGAGACCACAAACACACTCTGAGGAGGCATACATGGCGCTCACCTTAGGCAACCCACCACTATAGTAATCCAATGTCGGTATGTTTTGGGCCATAGCACCCGTTACAATCACTGACAAGTACTTAGCATTAGGCCATATCTTCTTGATGATCCCTTCCCACTTTCCCTCGCTGCACGCATGGTCAATGAATCCAGCTAGTTCTGGATCGGGTCTCATGATCTTGTCCGTGCATGCTCGCAGGGGCGGGTCACTGATCCGTGGGTTCAGGGTTCCAGTTGATATGTCATGGCAAATGTTGGGGTATTCGGCTTGAAGCAATCAGAAAGGAGGCCAGAGGGGAAGGTGGACCCTAATCGGAGCACCGCGATGCGGTCATAAAGGCCAGAAATCATATGGACATAAATGGGTTGGAATACATCTGGACAAAGTATGGCCTCATCAGGACTGGTAAAACTATTGTAAGGGTCAAAAGGCCGATTCTTGAAGTGGGGGCTCTTGTAATAGCTAGCGATTAGCGGGCGGGCCATTAATCCCCGTGGTGTTTTGTTTCTGTCTTTGTGAATTGAACATATAGGGCTTTTCCTTTGTCTTACCCCGGCATGTACCTGCCATTGATGGTCAAAACGAGTTTAAAAAATAAAGGTAAGGATTTTATTACATGCGTGAATAATAATGACATGTCTTCTCTCTTGGCTAATAACCTAAATAATGTGTTGCTATACAATTTTAAAGCATCTAGTTTTTCCATTCCCCCCCCCCCAAAAAATCTAATTTTCAATAATTCAAATTAATGATGGGTTCTAACCCTTAAGGCCATTCGTAGCCAGTTACACGATTCCTCTAGTGGAGTTCAAGTTCCACTCTCCAGGCTTGCAACTAGCATTCTTGATGGCATGGAACGCGTGGTGGAATGCTCTCACGAGTTCCACTTTTTATGGTTTTTTCATGATTTGTTTTTGTTTGGTTTTAAAAAATATTATTTAAATAGTTATAAAAAGTTGTATGTTATAGGGTGGGCTCATAACAAATATTTTATTGAGAACGATGCAAAATAAATTCCATGAGTTGGAGAAGTATAGGAATACAAGTTTTAAATACGGAACATCTGCTGATGTGACAAGGTAGAGATCCAAAATTTAAAACTCACATTGGGAATGCTCTTATTGTTCATAAATTAAGTATGCCGATGGATATAAAATGTCACTCTAGTAACAAGATCAATCCAATTAGTGCTCGCATGTGTTTTTTTGCATAAGGGTCCATGTCGAGAAGCGAATCATCTTATTTTTTATTCTTTTAAGCTGAGTTGGATAGAAATAATCAAGGGCACTTACTGGTCCATAACCGGAGTGATAAGGCTAGAAAGCTTCAATCTCCTGTCCATCTCCTCTTCGTCTCTCCTCGTGAAGTTCCTGAGCTGCATTTACCCATTATTTCAACACCACTGATTACTACTTGCTCACCAATATGAAACTAATGACTAATCAGTGACATAATAATGTTTATTTATGGTATAAAATTGTACAGTATACTCAAAATTTGTAGCCGACCAACAAATTAGCTAACTATATACTTCGTAAAACAGCAAGAGAAGAAAACGTTAAGACCCACCCACATAGATCACATGTATAAGGCCATTCAGACTGTAACCTGTTTGTACGTAATAACGTTAATTGTTAACTGTTTATATGGGTCCAGTTCTTTTCATTGTTAAATCTTAATTTACCAACTTCAACAAACTTCAATCCACTTCAACTCGCTTCACAAACTTCAATTAAAAAAAATACACAACTCAATCAACTTCAATCCACTTCTCACTATTCTAACCAACTTCTACTCATCATAAAAAAAAAATTAAACCCACTTCAACCAACTTCAACCCCATCTCAACGTATTTCAACAAACTTCAACCTACTTTAACCAACTTTAACCCAAGTCAACAAAAAAAATACCCACTTCAACTAATCTCAACAGCTTCATCCATTTACCAACTCATATTTGCCAACGAAAAGAACACAGTCTATAATAATTAGTTTTGAGCTCACGTTGGATTTGCACCCACTTTAAAAACCTTACCCAATTTCATCTTTGCCTAATCTTAAAACAAAGTAAAATTACATACGAATCTTGCCATAATTAGTTGGTAAGTCAAATTCAATTAGAAATAAGTTCAGAATTTAGATATTATTACCTCACAAGAAATTCAGAAATAGGTTGAGAGCAGAGAATAGGGGAGAAATCTCCATGAGCAATACGTTGGATATACGGTTGTACATCTTCATAATTAACCACCGGTACAGCGGTACTTTGCTCTTGAGCGTCTCTCTATCCGTAGCCCCCTCAATTCAAATCCATGTCGTTTCAAGTACTCAGTTTCCGCGTTTCGACGCAGGATCTCAGCCAAAACCTCCCTTTGCAACTCGGGCGTATTCGGTAAAAGTACTTGTTTTAGTAATGGTTAACTATTTTATTAGATGTTAGCGGTTTTACTAGTGATTAGTTGTGACTAGTGGTTAACTGTTTAATTAGTGATTTAAAATAAATGCGTTTGGTGAATGTAGCTGTTGAAGTAGCAGATTTATGTAAAATGACTAAAAAAGACACAATAAATAAAGGCTTTTAGTAAATAAAAAGAAAAATTTTGTAGTTTGCAATGCAACCACTAGGTAGAGGTTCTTGAAAGCTATTATCATTCGCTTTTGAAAAACACTACATAAACCTCTAACCACTATCTCATCCACTATTTTACCGAACACTATTAAGTAATGGTTCACAATATTTTGACCACTACAAACCACTAACCTCTACTTCAACCTCTATTGCCGAACACAGCCTCCATTGCAATTCGTTGTCACCTCTTCAATGAACCGCAACGCCGCCGCGAACTTCTCTCTCACCTCATCAACTGTCTTGGCTGCACTCGCAACCGCCATTGATTTAGCATTTGAGTTCGCTCGATCAGATCGATCTATGACAACTTTTTCTTTTTCTTTTTTTTTTTTGGGAGATTGAAATGAGATAATTTTGTGGCTAGTTTGAAGAGAAGCACTTTTGTGGTCGGAGCGACGCTTTTAGACGCCAAAAACTGCCGAGTGGGGTTGAGAATTTGACACCGTTCACCTATTTCAATTGCCATGTGAAACACGGTCATGGCATGTGGTATGATTTGTATTTTATAAATGGACAAATTATAAATTTGAAAATTTTTGAAATTTAACGAACGACTATTTTTTTTTAAAACAAAATAACCTTGTTTAGTTAGAGTTCCCAATATATATGGTATATGATGTATCTATTGCTAATTTATATAATATTCTTTATTAATAAATGTGAAGTCAATTGTATCATTGTATGTGTCTCTTAACCCAATGCGAATCCCAGTACATTATCTGCCTTTACATCAAAGCAAAAATAAATGTGATTAAAATATATTTAATTTAGGAGACAATCTTAGGATATATGAGTACTTATATATTTGATTCGACTGTTTGGAATATAGGACTATATCACAACTTCACCAGAAGGTAGGACTGAAATTTTCTTGGCTAAACACAATTTCCATGGGTATAAGATAGACCCCACAAGGAGGCTAGGGTTGAAGATTGTATGTGAATTCTGGTTGGACTGGTTTATTGGTCATATACATGACCTATCCCAATTTTGACGCGACTTCAGAGCATAATTAGAAGCAAAAATGGTTACCTAGTGAGAAATTTAGAAATGGGTTGAGCATACAGAGCAGAGGAGAAGTATCCACGAGGAATCCATTGAATATATGGTTGTGTAGTTTCAAAATTAACCACCGGTACTTTGTTTTCGAAAGTCTCTCCATCTGTAGCCCCCTTCAATCTATGTCGTTTCAAGTCCTCATGTTCCGCATTTTGGCTCAAGATCTCCACCAAAACCGATTCCTTCGTAGTTCTCCGCAGCCGGTGATTTCATCAAAAAGCGCTATGTCACTTGATGAAAATTGGCAATTTTTTATGTGACATGCTCTTACTATCCATGTATATATATTTTTCACATGTATATTTTGTCATATATTAGTTTTTTAATATATATTTGATGATGTAACTTTTGAAAGTATGTACTCACATGAGTATATATGATATACACATTGACGAAGACTTGGGTCCCATCCGTGTCATGCACATCAAAAAGTGCGCAGTAGACGAGGACAATAATGACTTATTTTAGGTGCCATGTGATTTCGTGTATGTACAAAGCAAAATGGTAATTTTCTTATTACAAAATACTTCTTAGATATAAATATCTTATTTTGCTTTCAAAAAATCATATTATTATGTTATTTTAAAAATTGGTATAATTAATTAGTGGAATTCAAATGATGTTACCACTTGTATACTGTCAAATCAAATTTCTATTTATAAAATTATACATAGAATATATTTTTTTATAGATATAACTGATCCAATTAAGGTGTCATTTAAAATTTTATATTTAATAATTAATTTTATTTATTGCTGAAAATTTGTTGATTATAAATTTTATAACATAGTAATTTAGATTAAATATGCAAGTTATAACAACATTTATACGATTTGTCATACTAAATTTCTAACAAAGAAAGGTGAAGTCTTTTTGTTATTTATTAATTAAACAACATTTCCTGAAAGATCTAAATGTGCCAATAATTAATCTCAAATCCAAAAGATCAACTTTGAAGTTGATATTAAATGTTATAATTTGAACCCGCAAACTTCTGGTTGACTTTGGAAAAAGCTTTTGGAACAGGTTAAGCTTTGTTTATTCCGATTCAGCTGCTGAACTCTACAACCACATTACAACTACATCACAACTTCACAAGAAAATACGAGTCATTTTTTTTAGCTAATGCACAATTCGCCTGATCAGACACGACGTTCTGGGCTCCAATGGGGCATAGATGGGCTGAAATGGGCCGAGACAACTCTAGAATCGAGCAACTCCGCAATAGGCATCACACTCACACATCTAGGCACCTTATACTGGTTGATGGAAGCACCTCTTGATATTGCATAGTCCATCAATTCCTCAAATGTCCCAGTCTTCACAACCCGAATCTCAAGCGGCCCGATGGACCGATCTGCAACCCGGCATTGCCGGTAAACCGAGTTCAAGGCCTCCTCCATTTCTAGGCAGCACCGGTCCAATACATCTTGGCCCGGCCCATTCATGGAGTCCTTGATCAACAACTCCCAGTAGATAACATAGTGGCCTGGGATGGTCTTGGTGTCTGCATAGCTTGTGTACTCAACTATGCTCGTGTTGAATGGGCGAAGCAATGCAGATGCATTCTCGATTGCCTTTTGTAGCTCTAACTCGTCTGTTTTGTCTGAGTCAATGCTGAGTAACACGTTCTTTCGTCTCACAAACTTAAACTGTGGAGTCGAGTTGTGGAAGCCTGTTACATATAGCACATCTCCAACTCGATACCTAATGCAGCAAAAGATAACATGATACGTTAATGTCATTATTCATGTGCCAATCAAAAACTATCGTATGCGTAACCTCTTTAACTATGCTTCAGTTGAAGATAGTAGATCGAACTTATAAAAGCGTACCTATACAATCCTGCACGAGTTGTGATGACAAGCTCGTACTCCTTCCCCACTTCCACGTCAGCCAGGTCCACAAGCCGAGACATCGAGTCTTGAGTCAAATGGGCCAACCCATCAAGAGGGATGAACTCAAAATAGCCCATGTTAGGCAACATAGTATAGCAAACCTCCGAGGGATCGGACAATGGCTTCAAATTAAGGCCAAAAAAACACTCTGAGGAAGCATACATTGTACACACCTTAGGCAGCCCCCCACTATAATAATCCAAAGTGGGTATATACTGGGCCATAGCACCCGTCACGATCACCTCCAAGTACTTGGTATGGGGCCATACCCTCCTAATAATTCCCTCCCACTTCTCCTCCCTACACTCCCTCTCAACAAACCCGGCCAGGTCCGGGTCAGGCCTCATGATCTTCGCCATGCGGGCCCGTAGGGCTGGGTCAGTGATCCTCTGGCTCAGAAAGCCCGAGGAAATGTCATGGCAGAGATCGCGATAGTGGAGCTGGAGGAACCGGATGGCCCGGAGGAGGCCCGAAGCAAAGACGGCCCCTACACGGTTGACCTGAAGGCGGTCATAGAGGCCGCAGATCATCTGGGCGTACATGGACTGGAAGGAGTCAGGGCATAGGATGGCCTCATTAGGGCTCGTGTATACGTTGTATGGGTCAAATGGGCGGTTCTTGAAGTGGGTGCTCTTGTAGTAGCTAGTGAGCACCGGGCGGGCCACCAGCCCTCCTGGAGTTTTTGTTTCTGCCTTTATGAAGAGGAAATACAAGGCTTTTCCTTTGTCTAGCTCTGGCATGTACCTATTTGAAGAAAAATTAAATAAAAATAATGGTCGCCCTACATATATTTCATGCAGTGTTATAATTTATAAACATAGAGTTAGGGCCTGTTCTTTTCGTGAGTAAATTGAAGTGAGTAAAATGGTGAAATGTGTTGATGTTGATTGAGGTGGATTGAGATGGGTTGAAATTGGTATTTTTGTTTTTTAGGTGGGTTGAAGTGGGTTGAAGTTGGTATTTTTTTTTTATGCTGGATTGAAGTGGGTTTAAATAATAAAAATGTAATTATATGTGATAATTTATTGGAGGCCGGCACAACTTGTCAATTATTTTTGACGATTTGGGTTACAAAATTTATTGATGACAACTTTTTATGCACAGGCCTTTTTTTTGTCATGGGTAAATTTAAAAATACCAACCTCAACCCATTTCAACCCACTTCAATCTACTTAAATATATTTAAATCCACTTCAACTCATTTCTACTATCAACTAAAGTTCAATTTATGACTTTAAAAAAATTTAACCTACTTGGCTACTTCAATCTACTTCAACCCACCTCACTCTTTTATCCATCTTAATTTACCCACGAAAATAACAGACCTGTATTCGAAAAATTCAGATGTAATATAAGAAAATAGTATGATCGTAATTATTACAAAATATATCAGCAATATAAATTTATTGTTAATTTTAAAATATAGGAGGTGGCACTGATACGTGCTTAAATGTTTTGCGTCGTTAAATTTGTGCGATACATTCCTATAATCATTTTTATATCTCAATGTCTTCATATGTGTCTCACATTTACAAATTGCAATTAGAAATTAAATGATTCCCGAAAGTATGAATTTTGAACATGATAAAAAATTATCAAATGTCATAATTGTAGATGGAATACTTTTTTTTCTAATTTTTTTAGATCCTGTTCTTTTCGTGGGTCAATTCTAAAATACCAACCTCAACCCACTTCAATCTACTTTCATTATTTTGACCAAGCTTAATTTATCACGTAAAAAAAATTCAATCCACTTCAATGTACTTCAAACCACCTCAACCTACTTCAACCTACCTTAACCTACTTTACCCTTTTACCTACCCCAATTTACTTATAAATTTTCACCATTTTCAAATCATATTACTTTGCAAAAATAATTAAATTTCACATGACACTTTGCAAATTATTAAAATTATGAATGGGTAGGTTGAAATTAGTTGAAGTGGATTGAGGTGAGTTGAAGTAGGTTGAAGTGGGTCGAGATTTGTATTTTTTTTCATGTGGGTTAAAGTAATTGAAGTGGGTTGAAGTAGGTTGAAATGTGTTGAGGTTGGTAAATTTAAAAGGACCTATGAAAAGAATAGGACCTTATAAGACATATATCATCACCCTATATATTATTTCATATAGGTCTATATTTTCAATGGAAGGACACCATGAACACAAGTAGAGTTGAACTTCGCCATATTTGAAGAAGATGAGTATAGATAATTTCAATATTGCTACTTTATTTGTCATTTGTTACCTTTCTTAAACTTATAATATATTTTATGAATATATTTTTATGAAAGACGAAAAGAAGCTGGTCCAATAGTATGTTTATTATATTATAATTTAATCTACCTTGAAATTACTATTGTTTAAATGTGTTATATTTTTAAAATGGATATTGGAATGTTAGTATTACTTCATTGATTTTATATAAGGTATTGTAATATATTTGAAATAGTTTAGAATTCAAATTTGAATATGTGATCTTTATGATATAGTATTTTGTTATTCAAATTTGATTATGAGATTATGATTCTCTATATGCTAATATTTTTGAAAAAAGTCAAGATTTGTCTAAAGTTAATATTTTTTGAGATCATATGTTGAAGATTATTGCTTGCTGAAACTCAGCTACTAGATAACAATGATCAGCAAGATCTTCGACCTAAAATCAAGCACACGACCGTTGAAAATCAAGATTATAACCATTGAGCAAACTGTCAGAATTCAAGGGCTTGAAAGCTGCATCTTAAGACCTTGAAATCAAATTGAAGATCATCTTTCCTTTTTCAAATTGAGTTGTATTGTTCAAAGTTGTGATTGAGTGAAATCACAGAGTCAAGAGGTCAAATCTACCAAGTCTTATTGAAAGTGTCAGCTTGTGGCTCAGAACTTAGAATATATGTACTCTAGAATTGTGTAATCCCTCATAATAAAATTGATTTAATTCTAGAGTTAGGAAATTCTAGACGAGGATTAAGTTTGATTGAGGCCAACCTCATTAAAAAAATTACTTGTGTCTTGTCCACATTTACTTTCCTTGTTTCTATTTTGATTATTTTATAATTTTGATTATTACGCTATTCACCCCTATAAGGTGATTTAACCAGCTAAATCGAATAAAAATCATTATTTTCTTTAATGGTACGATACTAACAATTTATGTAAAACAAACAAGGGATGAAGAAAGGAATACAATATAGAGAAGCACCGAAAGATTCAAAGTACAAAGTACAAGAACCAAAGTGATCTCGTAAACAACGTGAAAATGGCTTTGGCCATTCTGCATTATATCATGCACAAGTCCCTTTCCGTAAAACAGAAAGTAAAGGGACGAAGAAAAGAAAAGAAAGACGAGACTTCCTCTCAGTAATTAACTAATTAGTAATTACATTGACTGTAATCTTTTATAAAGTAAATATGATATCTTTTTATGATGGGGTAAATTAAAGTCAACACCTTTTTCCTTTTTTGGGGAGTGAGGGGTGTGCATGGAGAATAAATAATTTCAAGCTAAGGGAACATATATAGAAATAAGACATGCATCAAGATCAAGATCAAGATCAATTAATTTTGAATTCAAAGTATAACGTCTAACACTTTTATGTAAAAATTAATTAGGGTATTGGAACTGTTAAACTATTAATTGTGGTTTTTGCTGTTTGACTTAGGTCTGGATCGATGTAAAGTTGAAGACAAAAAATACTCACAGGCTCATGACAGGCATGAGAAGGCTGTAAAGCAGCTGCCTCCTGTCCATCTCCTCAGCAATTGTTGGCATTAACTTTCTCTCTCCTGCTGAAGTTCCTGAGCTGCATTCACAAAATTATTTACCATTCATTTTCATTTTACTTACCATGAGTAATTACTATTGACATGCATAATCAACCAGCTAAAACATTCATTATCAGTTGTTCAAGACCAGCAGTTTTTTATGTCCTATACACACGTATATATACCAATTGAACTAACTGACATTGCTACTAATAAGTATGTATTCCGAGTCCCATAAGGATAAAAAACTGAGATTATTTATTACCTAGTGAGAAATTCAGAAATGGGTTGAGAGCAGAGAATAGGGGAGAAATCTCCAGAAGCGATGCGTTGGATATCTGGTTGTATATCTTCATACTTAACCACGGGTACTTTGTTCTTGAAAGTCTCTCTATCAGTGGCACCCTTCAACTCATGTCGTTTCAAGTACTCAGTTTCTGCGTTTTGGCTCAGAATCTCAGCCAAAACCCTTTTCTGCACCTCATCGCATTTCGTGGTCACCTCCTCGATGAAGCATAACGCTGCTGCGAACTTTTCTCTCTCCTCTTCTTTCTTCATTGCACTCTCATCCGCCATTAATTACGTTGGTATGGGAAGTTTGGGAAGAACGATTGAAATGTAGAGATATATTTCAGGGGGTCTTTTTGTTAGGGAAAACTGTGTTGTGGTAGGGAAGGGTTTTGGATGGGTGCATATATAGAGGGCAGGAGGAGGAGGAAGACACCTGGCAGCATACATTTCATGAGTTATATCATCAAATATATATTAAAAAATAAATATATGATAAATATATGTGTAAAAAATATATACACGTGGATAATGAGAGTATACGCTCCCAGAAACACATAAGAAATTGTCAGGAAGACATGGTATCATCCACGTCACTGTACACATCAAAAGTTGCCACGTGGATTGAGACAAGCAACTTATTATGATGTTTGCAAAACATCATCTTATCTAGCTAGAGTGCCATATTTGGCAGACTTATACAATATGACACTATTTATGTTCTCTTTCAACCAAAAAAAAAAAAATTGGAACTCTATCAAAATTTTAGAATATTATTAATGAAACGTATAGAGGCATCCAATTAAAGTTTGAATAAATCTTAGGGTACGATCGATTAAAGTGATTATTTAAAAGCTTTTTACAAGTAGTATATACAAGTCATGATTACTAAACATGTACGCGAAATGTCAGAAAAAATATTAAGCATTTTATAAAGAATGTAACGTATGTTGACGTGGAAAAGAAGGATTACGTTAGTTCATAAAACATTGGTTGGCAGTGTTGCGATATAACAATATTGTTATATACTACTTGCATATAATCATCTTTTCTTGTTATCACTCATTAGTTATAACAAGAAATGACGATTATAATGATAAAATGCAAGATATTAATTATCGTAAAGTTCAAAATATCAAATAAACAAAGTAGTAAATGTTTTATTAAGATTCCACTTAATATTGTGTCTTGATTTGAAAGTTATGATATCATTAAAAAAAATATTATAATTAAACAGTCAACCGGTGTTTTTGTTCATAAATTATGTGAAATCATCTTTTTCTTAATAAATTTCCACAATTATAATATCAAATGTACAATATGTGCTTTTTGGATGCGGTTGATTCAGTTAAAGTATTATTTGTACTCGTTTACGTAATCAACGAATATTAAAACTTACAATTCATAATTAAGTGTAATGATTTAAAATTTAGCAACTTTATATCATGTAACATATTAATTTTATCTAAAATAAAACATTTAATAAATGTACGTGTTGCAGAAGTTAAATTTAGTTGTATATGTTGTTGGATTTTCTTGTACATTGATAGTAGCAAAAATAAAAACAATGTTAGTATAGGTGGCCAATTTTGACATTTTCAACTCTAAAAATTCATCCGAAGACTTGTGTTTACGTAGTACAGCAAGGAAGCATTTTCCTCTATAGCTTTTGGAAGAAACTAGGATACACCAACACCTTAGCTTCCTCACCAAAGAAATAAATTATCAGTTTAAACGTGACACCTCTTACATCAGATCGATGCGACGTGGCACGTAGACGCGGTCCGGGTAGGAGCCCGACAGAAGGGGCCCACGTGTTGGGCGACTAAGGGGACAAGGTGGACCCGTGAAAGGGTCAGAAGAGAAAAGTGGTCGGGGCTTTTGTCTGTTAGGGCGGACCACGGAGCTGTCAGTTTCAGAGGATAAGACCTCTCTGCGGAGGTTGCTGGTCAGGGATAACGACAGCTGCCGGTCGAAACGACACCGTTTCACACATACACGAACGCCATTCTGAGCATTCCAACCAGCAAGTTGATAGTGTACCTCTTGTGCATTGCCATAATGCCATGGACTTTTTAAGTTTTCGCTGGTCTTTTTTTAATCATTTCTTCAAATTTTCTCTCCTTTTGTGATCTGCATAACTTAATCAATTTTCCCAGTAATTAATACAATTACATAATATTCAACTTTCTAATATTTATAGATAATAATAAAACTAAAATTTCGATCATTAAGAAATGATCTATAGTATTGTGTATACACATATGTACCTCGAAAAATGTTATAATTAGTGGCGGAACCAAAATTTTAACCTCAGGTGCTTGATTTATATATATCAACTTCTCACTAAAATACTTTTTTTAAAAATGTTTTTCTAAACAACAAACATATAGTTTAGGATATTCGGATCTAGAGTTGTGGGGTAACTAAAAGAAGCAACAATTGACTATCTTCATGTAATGAAATTTTTTCACCGTTTTTGGAAAGAATGTTTTACACTGTAAGAGTTTTCATGCATATTTTTTTTAAAAAAATGAATCAAAAATTAATCAAAAAGAATTAAATTTGATTAATTTAAAAACTTTTCTTTATTTTTTAAGGGTCGTGCTTAACCCAGTAGGTTATCTACTCCCAGTTGGACTTGACTAGAATTGAGAGATCATGGGCTTACTTTTCAACGAGCTAGCTGGATTCAAATTACTCGAGAACAAAAATTCAGATTTATTTATTCTATACGAACTTTACTTCTACCAAGCTCATCACGTAATTGACGACGCAATTAAGTAGAATAAATAATTTATAGGTAAGTCTTGTACAAGATTATATGTTGAGAAAATCATATTGAAACAAGTAAGAGCGAAATTAAAAGATGACCCAGATTAAGACTAAACATACAGATGCTTTTAGCAACTTCCTCACAGTATTTATTTTGAGATGTACGCAACTAAGATGTTGGGATGTAAAAACAAGATTTGTTTTGTGTTAATAAACTAGACAGTTTTTAATATATATATATATATATATATATATATATATATATATGCACACACACACACACACACACAAAAGTACGAGAATTACTTCATAGGGTTCCTTACGTCGATTAGACCCATTAGATCTAATGTAAACAGAACCTATATTGGCAAGTTGAATTTTCTTTCTAACACACGCCCAGACATCTCCTTTGTCGTTCAGACCTTGAACCAATTCATGCAGCAGCCTACATCCTCTCACATGGCAACTTTAGATCACCTTCTCAGATATGTCTCCGGGACTGCAGGTCAGGGCATCTTGCTTAGTGGCAATGACTCTCTTCAACTCACGTTATATTCTGATTCAGACTGGACATCTTGTCCAACGAGCAGAAGATTAGTAACTGATTATGTGATTCTCTTCGACAAATCTCCCATCAGTTGGAAATCCAAGAAGCAAGGAACAATTGGTAGATCTTCAGCTGAGGCTAAGTATAGAGCAATGACGCAGACAGCTGCTGAGGTTACATGACTAGTCAATCTTCTTCAAGAACTTGGTGTCTCCAAGCTCAAGCCTGTCACTCTATACTGTGACAATCAATCTGCCTTGCATATTGCCTGCAACCTTGTCTTTCATGAACGTACAAAACACATTGAAATTGACTGTCACTTCACCAGGGATAAAGTAATGGAAGGATTAATACAGTTGACCTATCTCGCTACACAGTCACAGCTAGCAGATGTATTAACCAAAATCCTCCTTTCTCAGCAACATTGGACCCTATTGGACAAGCTTGACATGTTGCCTCAACATTCCAAACTTGAGGGGGGGTGTTGGAAACCTCCTTTCCGGCAGCAAGAAAAAGAAAAGAAACAAACTTAGCATTAGTTTTGCTGAGCTGGCAAGTTAGTTACAAGATTAGTTAACAAGATATTTTCATTCAGGCTCTGTATATGAGGAATCATTCATCATTTGTATTAATCAAGCTTTCACATAATAATAATACACAACTTTCACATAATCTCTCTATTTCTCTCTCTATATTTTTCTCACGAATTCTTTACAAGCCGTTGAATGATAATCCAAGATCGAGAATGTGTTCATATCAGAAATTTTGACATGGTATCAGAGCAGGTGATATGGTTATGCGATTTCGCTCATTATTTCTTGATCATTTGAATTGTGTCTTTGATTCAATTAATGTTTTTTTTATTTGGTGTATTTTCATTCTTCATCATTGTCGATATTCTGCTTTCTGCATCTCAGAACTGGAATTCTAGAATTTCTGAGAACTTGTAGGTTGTTTGTTGTTGGTCTTCTTGAATCATTCTTTGAGTTTATTGATTCTTTGAATCTTGTATATGATGGTGTTTGTTTCTTGTTTCGTGATTGTCAAATTCTATAAGAATGGCTCAAACTCAGCAGACAGAACAAGATCAAGTTCCATTAAACAATTACTCACTTGATCCTGGACATATTTTGTATCTTCATCATTATGATAATCCCAATTGTAGTCTTACCAATGAACTTCTCAATGGAATCAATTATGGCCAATGGAAGAGGTCATGCAAGGTAGCTCTTAGTGCAAAGAACAAACTATCGTTTGTGAATGGTGCTTATGAGAAGCCTGCAAATGGATGACCATTGATGCCTTTGTGGGAAAGATGTAACAATAAGGTTATATCATGGATATTGCACTCAGTTGACAAAGACATTGTAGCTAGTATCATTTACACTCCCACTGCAACACAGATCTGAAAAGACTTATCACAGAGGTTCAGTTTCAATCAAGGGACCAAGATTTACCAGTTGCAAAACGAGATGAACAATCTTTCTCAGAGTAATCTATCTATTTCTGCATATTTCAAAAAATGCAAACAACCTTATGATGAGTACATAGTCTTGGTAGAGCTTTGTGCATGTGCATCTACGGGTTCTGCAGTGAACCTTATAGAAAGGCAACAACTAATGCAGTTCTTGATGGGCTTGAATGATAGTTATCATGTAGTAAGGAGCAATATTTTGACGTTGAATCCTCTGCCATCAGTAAGCCAAGCTTCTAGTATAGTTTTGCAAGAAGAACAGCAAAAGAAAATTAAGAATACTATTGCTCCTATTCAAATCAATGTTGATGCTACTGCTCTCTTGGCAAATCATAGAAGATAGTTTACTTTGAACAAACCTGCTTTGAATCCTCCTAATTCCTCTCGTGCTAATCACTTTGGTTTGCAGCCTTCAACTTATTCTCAGCCTTGTAATGGTCCCTCTGGTGGAAGAAGGACTAATGTATAGTGCAATTATTGCAATCACTTTGGTTTGCAGCCTTCAACTTATTCTCAGCCTTGTAATGGTCCCTCTAGTGGAAGAAGGACCAATGTATAGTGCAATTATTGCAAAAAGTTAGGACATACTATAGACAAGTATTTCAAACTACAAAGGCTAAGAAATCAGTCCAACTAGGATGAAAGGATAGCTGCTTCAATTTAGCAATTAGATTCAGGTTCTGACTTTCATAATGTTTCAAATCAATCTTCGGGGCATCACACTTTAAGAGTAGAACAATATGAACAAGTTTTGGCATTGCTAAGCAAGCAAAATATAGAAGTTACTGCCAGTATACCAAGTCAACATTCTGGATTCTTGGCTGGTAAGTCATTTTGTTTATTATCTGCACAGCCTGAGCTGAGTTGAATAGTGGATAGTGGAGCTACTAACCATATAACTCCACACCTATATTTGTTTAAATCATATACTCTAGTGAGACAGGGATGTTTTATAACAATGCCAAATGGGAAGGAGGTCTAGATTTAACACATTGGCAGTGTTGTTTTGAGTGCAGGACTTACTTTGCACTTTTGCAGGATGTCTTGCATGTACCAGACTTCCAGTTTAACTTACTTTCAGCTAGCACGCTAACTAAGCACCTATCTACTAGTATAGTTTTTACTCCGAATTCATCTTATATACAGGACCATTTGAGGAACAAGAGGGTGGCCCTCAGTGAAGAAAATGGGGGGTCAAGCCATTTGCTACAGCTTCTTCTGGTTCATTATTACAGCAACAACAGATTCAGTCTACTTCTTGTCTCTATGTTTTAGAACTTTGGCATTGCAGGTTAGGACCACCCTCTTCCCAACATATGACACATATATAAGGATTGCCATGCAAAGCACCTACTAGTATTTGTAGTATATGTCCACAAGCTAAATAACATAGAGCTTCTTTTCCTTTGAGTAGTAGTAGAGCAAATAAAGCTTTTGAGCTTTTACATGTAAACATATAGGGTCCTTATAGGGTTTCTACCTATGATGGTTACAAGTTGTTCTCGTCAATTGTGGATGACTATACTAGAGCTACTTGGATATTTTTGATGAAAAATAAAAATAGTGCCTTCTATTTGTTAGAATCTTTTATTGCATTTGTTAATACTCAGTTTTGTGCCCAAGTGAAGATTATTAGGTCTGATAATGGTCCTGGGTTTGGTGATCAACATGCTTTAGCATTTCACAGTAGCAAGAGCATCATGCATCAAACCTCCTGTGTGGATACTCCACAGTAAAATAGAGTAGTGGAAAGAAAACACAAACAATTATTAGAGGTGGCCATGGCTTTGATGTTTCAGTCCAAGGTTCCCACCAAGTTTTGTGGAGATTGTGTCTTGACAGCTGCATATTTAATTAATAGATTGCCAAATTCTGTTCTTAGTTTTAAAACACCAGATGAACTCTTATACAACAAGCAGCCTAACTATGAGCATCTAAGGACCTTTGGTTGCTTTTGTTTCACATCAACTTTGAAGAGTGGGAGAAGTAAGTTTGAACCAATAGCACATCCATGTATTTTTCTAGGTTATCCTATGACTAAGAAGGTGTACAAAGTTTACAATCTTGTGACCAAAAGAGTTCAGTACAACATGGATATATTATTTCATGAGCAGCATCTTTTTTATACACAACTTTCTTCTTCTGACACTGTATTGCCCAATAGCATTTTTTGAACCTCTGGTACTTCTCTTCATCAACCTGATACATCAATTGGTTCCTCAAATGCTAGAACTTCTACTGACAATTCATCTCTACATTCTCCTCAGATCCAATCTTCCCCTGCTTCTTCTCAAAATGACTCTCTTTCACCTCATTTTTCAGCCTCACAACACTTGCCTCCTCCTCAAGCTACAACTAGAAAATCCACTAGAACTTCTAAACATCTGTCATATTTGCAAGATTATGTTTGTTCTCACAAAACCAAATCTCAATCTTCTACCACACAACATTGGTGTAACTTGGTTACATTTTCAGCATTTATAGTAGTCCAACAACAACAAATAACTTAGCTTTGACCACTTACATGAGCCAACCACTTACAAAGAAGCTGCTTCATCACCTCACTGGGTACAAGCAATGAATGCTGAAATTGATGTATTACAAGCAAATCATACTTGGACTAAGGCTGATTTACCTCCTGAAAAAAGGGCTATTAGCTCTAAATGTGTCTACAAAATTAAGTTAAAAGCTGATGGATCCTTAAAGAGATACAAAGCAAGGCTAGTTATCAGTGGCAATACACAAAAAGAGGGGATTGATTATACTAAAATATTTTTCCCGCTGGTGAAAATGACCACCGTCAGAACAATCATGGCTCTTGCAGCAGCTAGGAGATGGCCTCTCTATCAACTTGATATTAACAATGCATTTTCACATGGGAATTTGCATAAAGAGGTATATATGAAGATGTCTGAGAGTATTCATAACCTTACCAATAAAGTATGCAGATTACAAAAGTCTTTGTATAGGCTTAAACAAGCATTTAGACAATGGCATGCCAAACTTACTGATTTTCTCAAAACACAAGGCTATGCACGGTCCAAAAATGATTATAGCCTTTCCTCAAACATTTAGCTCAGCATCTCACCAAAGTAGCAGTATATGTTGATAATATTTCGTTAACAAGTTCAGACCCAGCAGTCATTCAAGACCTTAACCAGAGCTTAAATACTGCCTTTGACATCAAAGATTTGGGATTCGTTCATTATTTTTTGGGTTTTGAAGTCACTTGCCATCATGATAGTGTTAGTCTTACTCAAAGAAAGTTCACTTAAGATTTACTTAAAGAATCTGGTCATTTACATGATAAGCCAATTGCCACACCACTCCCTATAAATTATAAACTTACCCTTGATATTGGGGTGCCTATGAAAGAATCTACATTGTACAGAACCTATATTGGCAAGTTGAGTTTCCTTTCTAACACATGCCTAGACATCTCCTTTGCAGTTCAGACCTTGAGCCAATTCATGCAGCAGCCCACATTCTCTCACATGGCAGCTTTAGATCACCTTCTCAAATATGTCTCTGGGAGTACAGGTCAGAGCATCTTACTTAGAGGCAATGACTCTCTTCAACTCACAGCATAGTCTGGTTCAGACTGGACATCTTGTCCAACGAGCAGAAGATCATTAACTGGTTATGTGGTTCTCTCGGACAAATCTCCCATCAGTTGAAAATCCAAGAAGTAAGGAACAATTGCTAGATCTTCAGCTGAGGTTGAGTATAGAGCAATAGCGCAGACAGCTACTAAGGTTATATGGCTAGTCAATCTTCTTCAAGAACTGGGTGTCTCCAAGCTCAAGCCTATCACTCTACACTGTGACAATCAATCTTCCTTGCATATTGCCCACAACCCTGTCTTTCACGAACGTACAAAATACATTGAAATTGACTGTCACTTCACCAGGGATAAAGTAATGGAAGGATTAATACGGTTGAGCTATCTTCCTACACAGTCATAGCTAGCAGATATATTAACCAAAATCCTCCCTTCTCAGCAACATTGGACCCTATTGGACAAGCTTGTTGCCTAAACATTCCAAGCTTGAGGGCAGGTGTTGGAAACCTCCTTCCCAGCAGTAAGAAAAAGAAAGAAACAAATCAGCATTAGTTTTGCTGAGCTGGCAAGTTAGTTACAAGATTAGTTAGCAAGATATTTTCATTCAGCCTCTGCATATAAGGCAGCATTCATCATTTGTATTAATCACACTTTCACAGAATAAAATATACAACTTTCACATAATCTCTCTGTTTCTCTCTCTGTGTTTTTCTTATGAATTCTTTGCAAGCTGATTGAATGATAATCCAAGATCGAGAATGTGTTCATATCAGACATTTTGACACACACACACACACACACACACACACACACACACACACACATATATATATATAAGTATGAGAATTACTTCACTTATTACTAGAAATAATAGCGTTCCTTACGTCGACTAGACCTGTCAGATCCAATGTAAATTAAAGGGTCAGGGTCCAACAGTAGTCCAGAACCCTGATTGTTATAATATGTGTTGCTAAAATAATTTTATATTAAATATTATGTCTTCTAAATTTAATTTTTTGTCTTTAGAATGTAATAATTCATGTTGGAATGGAAAAAAAATCTTCAATGTGAAGAATAGTTATGACACGTAGATCTCAGACAGATCCATATAATATAGGTCTGAGTCCCATCTTTACTAATCTAGGGTGGATTCAAGTCCAATTTCAACCAAAAAAAATGAATGGATCCGAGTCCCGGTGGACCCAATCCAAACTATACCTATTATCATCTCTACTTATTACTAATTTATTTTTAGATGAAATATCTCCTAAATATATATACACTGCTCTGTTCATTAAAATCTAATATTAATATAAAATATAACACCAGATAATCCATTTGTCATGCATGTTTTTAGCGCTCCTAGAAGCATTCATTCGTTAGACATTTGCTGAATTGGCTCTAACAATCCAATTGTGATTGCCCATGGCTCATGCATGTTACACTTAGCTAGAGGACATGTTTGTTCTATTATTGATATCAATACACCATGCGGGACGTATTACTGGGTTAAATAAAAGTACAAAGTCATGATCGATACGTGTGGTCCTTTGGCTTTATAATTTTTGAACCCATGCATGCACATTTGAAAAAAAAAATTGGATGTTTCTTTGACTACAAAACCAATACGAACACTGGTGAAAAGGTGAAAGCTACATTTGTATTTGAATTGTCAACACCAAACCCATTCTTAAATCGACATTATCGCACGCAGGACAAAACTTGGCGTTTCGTGGCCCACGTTGTATGGAATGACTTGTAACCAATCAGCTTCGTTTAGAGTTATGACTTAATGACAAACGACAACAGTGTGGCTTAAATTTTCTTCGTACGTGTTTTATAGATGTGACTCAATAAACAATTTTGTAGTTTGATTTAATTTGATTTGACACTAACGCAACATCGTACTAATACCTGCCTGCCACAAAGTGGAGGGCGATTGGGCATTAATGCATCGAATAATAGAGAGCATTCCGCTGCATAAGTATCCCGTGTTTATACAGAATATAAGAAACGACCTCATCCTAAGAGATAAATTATGGACAGTTTAATATGACTTTATCAATAGCTGATTTTAAGACTCGAACCAGTGACCTTTTGGTCATACGGAAATAACCTTACTATTACTCCAAGGCTCTCCTTCTCTACATTGAATAATAGAGGTATTTGGTAAATAGATTTTTTGAGAGCTTTTTGGTTAAAAACAATTTTTTAGATTAAGATTAGTTATTTGATATAGTCAAAAAATTAATTTGGGTGTTTGATAAAATGACTTTTTGAAATAATTTTTTATTCCAAAAAGCTTATCTGAAACAGATAATTGTGTTAGCTTTTTGGAACAGCACTTTAGAAAATTAACTTATTGTCGTACAACTTTATTAGAAATAGTTAATCTTATCAAATAATTTTTCTACAAACAGTTAATTCAAACATCTAATTCAAACACTTAATAGCTAATAATTAATACAAACAGCTAACCGCTGTTTATCAAGCAGGGTCAATATTGTTAAATAATATTTAAGACTGTTAATAACAATAAACAGTTCGACTAGGTTTTTGTGAATAACTAACCTAAAATTATCTTATTGATCATAACACAGGTTAAAGAGATAATTAATTACGTTTCCCGTATAATGGGAATATGTTAAATCTTATATATCAATTGGCATTCAACAAAGAGTCATGCATATAAACTCAAGTGAGGTTTCATCTCAAAATTAATTAGCAATGGATAGAATAACTGACAAGTATATATACATGTTCAAATCTTTTAATTCTATCAATATAAAATAATACCCACTTCTATATTTTTTAAATTTTTATCAATATGACATAATATCTATTTTAATATTCCAACAGAATATGGCAGAACTGTATACTCAGGTGACAAAAGAAAAAGGGGCACATCTTTCTGCGTGGCTTAATAAACGATATTGGAGTTTGTGTTTGATTTGATGTTAAACTACCGATCTTATTGACCTGTTTGCCCTAGTGGGGAGGAGGAAATTAAGCATTTAGACATTGAATAATACGTTAAATAATGTTTGAGATTGCTAAGAACAACATACAGTTAGACAAGATTTTTATGAAGAACTCATCTAAAACTAGCTTGTTGAGCAAAATATAGATTAAACAGATAGTTCGTTGTGTTTCCCGATGTGAGCAAAAGAGGGGACTGATGCTAGCAAGAGGGTTAGCGATCAAAAGATCGATTAAATATAGATCAAAATATAGATTAAACATACTGATAATATGTTAAATGATCAATCTTATCCGCGAAGATGTATGATACGCTTGGTTTTCTAGTTGTCATAAATAATAGATAAATAGATGATTGTACATAATTCATAAGTCTTAAACATTTACATTATTTAATCATACAACAACAACAACTCCCAGTGTGGGTCCTGCTTTCGCAGGGTTTGGGAAGATTCAGATGTAAGCAGCCTTACCTCAACGGATATCTCTACCCGTAAAGAAGCTGATTCCAAATGACCCACAAAGCAAGAATTTTGTGAAAACATAAGTATACATTTGCAAAAGAAAGGTTAGAGAGAAAGCCACCAGTAAAGTAAAAGAGGGATAGAGGGGGAGGTACCATACCTTAGCAGCGATAGACCCATAATGACCTCTCCAGAAGCAAGTACAACCTGCAAACAACACAACAAACGCAGACCCAAAACCCAACGAACCCTACTACAACCGAAAGGCACTAAGTCGACAAAGCTTCTCGATCTACGACTTTAATCCTATCCCGCCAGAGTCTTCTATCCTAAGTCATATCCTCCGTCAATCCTACAACTTTCAAGCCCCCTCTAATCACCTTATTCATACTCTTCTTCGACCGACCTCTCCCTCTGTTATCGACAGGGATGTTAATGGTCTCACATCTCCTCACTGGTGCGTCCACACTCCGTCTTTTCACATGACCAAATCATCTTAATCTTGATTCTCTCATCTTGTCTTCGATGGGGGTCACTTTGACTAAGTCCCTTATCACTTCATTCCTAATTTTATTCAATCTCGTATATCCGCGTATCTATCTGATCATCCTCATCTCTGCGACCAACAGTCTTTGAATATGAGTCTTCTTTAACGCCTAACACTCCGAACAGTACATCATAGCGGGTCTCATTACCGTACGATAAACTTTGCCTTTTAAACCTACAGGCATCCGCTTGTCACACAACACACCTGTAGCATGCTTCCATTTTAACCAGCCGACTCTAATGCGCTGGTTAATATCTTTGTCGATCTCACCATTTTGCTGAACGATCGAACCGAGGTATCTAAACTACTCAACCTTCGGTAACGGCACCCCGTCGATGGTGATATCCCCCCCCGCACCTCCCCTCCCGCTAAAGCGGCAATGGAGGTATTCAGTTTTTGATCTACTCACTCTGAAACCTCTAGACTCCAGAGTGTGCCTCCAACTCTCTAACTTGCTATTAACTCCCTCTCTGGTCTCATCAATAAGAACAATATCATCTGCAAATAACATACACCAAGGTAACTCATCCTGTATCCCTTTAGTAAGCTCATCTATCACTATAGTGAACAGGAAAGGATTTACAGCAGACCCTTGATGCAGGCCCATACCAACGTAGAAGTCGTCAGTATCCCCCCCAGGCGTCCTAACCCTCATCCTACCCCCCTCATACATATCCTTAATAACTCGAATATATTCTGGCAGCACTCCTTTCAATTCCAAACAACTCCAAACTAGGTCGCGTGGAACTCTATCGTAGGCTTTTTCCAGGTCGATGAACATCAAATGAAGATCCACTTTTCTCTCTCTGTACAATTCCATAAGCCTTCTAAGGAGGTAGATCGCCTCAGTGGTCGACCTGCCAGGCATAAAACCAAATTGGTTCTCTGAGATCGAGATATTCTTCCGCAACCTTTGCTCAATCACCCTTTCCCATAACTTCATTGTGTGATTGAGCAACTTTATGCCCCGATAATTGTTACAGTCTTAAACATCCGCTTTGTTCTTGTATAGTGGGATGACTGTACTAAACCACCATTCTCTGGGCATCCTAGAGGTTCTAAGAATAATATTAAAAAGCTCTGTTAGCCACTCCAGTCCCTCCTCGCCCAGGTACTTCCAAACCTCCACTGGTATCCGATCTGGTCCTTCTGCCTTCCCATTGGGCATCCTCTTCAAGGCCTCTTTAATCTCGTTCCTGCTGATCGGTTCACCCAGGCGAAGGTCGAGACCCATCCCGCTCCTCTCACCCGTACTTGAAAGGTTTACGCTCGCTTCCCCATTGAGGAGTCCGAAAAAGTACTTTTGCCATCTGCCCTTGATTTCCGCATCCCCTGACAGTACCCTACCATCTTCATCTTTGATACACCTCATGACACCCAAGTCTCTAGTACTTCTTTCTCTGACTCTAGCCAGTTTAAAGACTTCCTTCTCACCTTCCTTGGTCTCCAACTTTCGATGCAACCTATCATATGCCCCGCATTTAGCTACCGCAACAGCTTTCTTGGCTACTTTGTTTGCTGCCTTGTGTCTACCTTTGTTGAACTCTTTCTCTTTGTCCGTTCTACTGTACATAAAAGCAGCGTAAGCATCCTTTTTCTCTTTGACTTTCTCCTTGACCCCCTCGTTCCACCACCAGGCTCCCTTCATTCCGCTACTACCTCTTCCAGTAACCCCTAGGATTTCCTTAGCGGACTTTCGAATACAATCTGCCATTGTTTCCCACATTAAATCTGAATCCTCTACTCGCCTCCAGGCTCCTTCTTCCGAGATCCTAACTGATAATTTCATAGCGTTCTCCTTAGTAAAATCCCACCACTTGACTCTAAGGTCCCCAGCACCCCTCCTCATCCACTTTACACACTATTCAATCATAATATTTTTAAAAAGTTAATATATAATAATGTTACTTTTAAATTTGAACAAGACACTTTAAAAATATATTGTAAGAAAACATTTATCATTTTACTAAAGTTTTATCTAGAGGAAGAAACTTATTAAATTCTGATCTCACATCAATGTCAGACAACATATGCAACAGACGGTAGCATGCATGCGTGCACATCATTGGTTAGTGAATTAATTAAATTGTTGCGAGTGCATGTCATACGTTTTTCACGTAAGCTTGCTTTTGAAGGATGCAACTGGCTTTTCAAAAGTGACGACGCCTGCCAAGACTTGACTTAAATAGTTAAATTATAAAAAGCCGCCATAAAAAAAAAAGCTGGCACCAATAGAAGAGACAGAACGTAACGCAACGAAAGTGGAAATCTTGATTCTTAAAACAAAAATTAGATGAGTGTAATCCACCAATGACAAATTTCAGCTAGCTAGGTACGTAGTTATAGAGTTATACTAGACAACTTCCATGTTTGGAGTTCCCTCTTCTTCTTCATGTATTCGTGTGTTAGCCCTTAAACCTAATTACAATGTTTAAGAAATGTACAAAAGCTATGGTGAGAGCATTATAGACCTTTCTTAATTTTGATCTTTTTAGGGTTCGATCGATCGATCACGTATCCTTAAAGATATAACAACAACAATATCACTCATCTTGTGTGTGATGCAATATTGTAGACTCGCTAGTAGATTGATCTTTGCAGGATCAGTATTATCACACATCTAATTGCTTGAGTCGCAACCCTTCATGATTGTGGCATCACCTCCCCCCCATTCGATTGTTTGAATGTAGGCTGTTATTGGCAAGATTAGTAGTATATCGCTGCTTGCTACTCAAGTACGCAAATTAAACTCTTATCCCTCATCCGTCGTTCATATTAATTTATTTTATTTTAAGCAATTAGATCTTGTGCTTGCTAAATTAGTTTACCAATTGATTTTCAACTTTTAAATATCTTTCTAAAACTTTTTATGTGGGTCTATTGAAAACGTTATCTACGAGCAGTCATATGCGTAGAGGTAAAGCTGTCTATATCTAAATTCCCTTAGACCCCATAAAAACTGGATTCATACTAGAAGTTGTTGTTGTAACAACATTCAGTGTGATTGTTGCTTCTGTTGAATTTAAGAAGATTTAAATGTAGACAACTTACCCCTACGAGCGTTACTGCTAGTCAAGAGATCGATTCTTACATACCAGTGTAAAATTATAAATTGAAAAAAATCGTTAAAACTTTTTTGATAGGGAAGATATATAGAGAGAGAGAGAGACGAACGTATTAGAGGAAATGTACCTAAAAAATAATTTGAAAAATATAAAGATTATAGTTATTATTTACAATATCCTTGAGGAGTACATGATCGTATCCTTTTTTTTTTTTTGGGAGGGGGTTCAATTGAGCCATGAAGGCAATACAATATATTGGGCGGGAGAAGAAAAATCGAACCTGAAATCTAATGTACTCGAAACTTCAATCTTAACCATTGAATTAAGAATTAAGATATCAGCGGTGTCATTGTCTATTTACATATTCCTCTTATTTCTCTTTTTCTACAAATCCACATAATGCCTTGCAGGTTGCAACTTTGAAATCAATTAAATTGTAACTCATCAGCAATAGCAAGAATTTCATCTTTAACAATTGCATGATATTGATTTGAAAATTAGGTGGTCGGCCCTTTGGTCTCAACTATGACGCAAGTATATATGGACTATTTAATTTCCACAACTAATCTCTAATCACTTGACCAAATTATGCTAATTTGATTGGCTTACTTAGGCAATTTGTCTTTAATGCTATCTTCAAAAGATTCTTTCTATCTAGATACATACCAGACAGGGCTATTATTTATTCAATGTTTCAACCAAATAAAATTAAATTTATCTAAAGTTTTTCATTTGAATATTGACCTAATTAAGTACCGCTGTCCCTATAATACAAGACACACAAAAAAAAAATGTTCAACAGAAGGCAAATTATCTATGTAATTACTATTAATATAATAACAACCTTGGATTAGTAGTGCTTCTT
>JAKOGI010001538.1:105000-220304 GCA_029747015.1 Carnegiea gigantea
TGAGTTTTACAGTTTGGTTTTGTGCTCACTCCTACATACATACATACATACAATTTATATATATAAGCATGTATGTATGTATGTAGGTTTTTAGGTATGTATATACACACGCAGTTGCATGCAAATTTTCAAATAATTTAGAAATAACAAATAGTTTTTCTGTGAAGGCTATAGAGAGTTGACATTAATAATAATGTAATGTTATTTTTAAAATATCTATTTTATTATTTAAAAATTCAAATCTGATGCAATGCTTTGTTACATACTCAAAAAAACATGTATGCTTGAAACTTCTGTTATAAAAAAATGCCTCAACGGGGAAAAAAAAGGCAGTGGTAATGTTTAAGCTACTTACCCCAATTTTTTTGAGTCAGATTAAAATTTTCATTATTTCTTTATATCAACTTATTGACGTCGACCCAATAATTATTTAACGATACTTTTAAAATACCATTTACTTATTCAAAAGTTTAATCCGGCGATAACGCACGGGTCTTAGCTAGTTAAATTTTAATAACTTGTTATTTGAAATTAGAGGTACTTGGTTGGAGGCTAATGGATGAAATCTGCATTGTTTCTATTACAATTTTATCACTTTAAACTTTGTTTTCCTATTCTTATTCCCTAATATCGTCGATTGGTACAATTAATAACCAACCCATATTAACACAACAGTAAATTAGAGACCAATTATCGATTAAACTCTCTAGATTATCATGGCTGCTTTCTTCTTCCCCTGGAGAGGGGGGGGGAGGGGAGGGCGTGTGTTATTGATGGTATGGAGCCGGCCTAAACTGGTAGTCATTATCAAAATGAATATAATTTGGCGACTTGCCTACATTAACGAAGACACTAAATCTTTCTTGGATTGATAAGTTGTTCTTTCCCTCTTGGGTACGACGCATCTCTCCATTTCCAATGTTTCTTCATCAAAAACTCAATCTTCACACGTCGTCCAATAGTTGCCGTTGACAATTCCACAGAGGTTGCATCAAATTTGTCACCCTATGAGAAAATGAATATATATGAATGCATACATCTCATGTTACATATATATATATATATATATATATATATATATATATATATATATATATATTTAGATGTAGGCTTCCCTCAAATCAAGGAAATACCAAATAGGCTTTTCTGTTTAAGAAGAGACGGTGACACAAGTAGGGCAAGCGACCTTAATTTTGGGTCTGCAGTTTGGAAGTGCGAGGTCTCGGCCTGGGCTTTGAGGCCGATGCATTGTTTGAAAGGTTTCCGTACGTTTAATTATTTTTATTTCCATTTTGGATCAAAATATTCGTTTTGGGCCCAAAAAAGATATCTGTGTGTTATCATTGGGAGTGTGGCAAATGGTGAGATTATATCAATTAAAATACTCGCCCGCTTGAGCCGTAATTATCGTGCAGCAAATTGTCATTTAAGTCTAACCTAAAAAATTTAGAACTTTTGATAGACTTTACTGATTTGCATGATGTTAGGGTTGATGTATATATCCAAATAATTCCGCTAAGAGCATTTTCAACTCGAGTTATAGTTTTGAAACTCATGTCTGTTACTCAGTAATAGTTTCAACTTTTTAAAACTTGCATTCCATCACACGTCTCCAACTAATAGAATTCGAACTTAAATCACCTAATAAAATATTTTCCATAGACTCACTTCATAACACAACTTTTTTTTAACTACCTAATAATATTTTTTTAATCAGAAACAAAGGAACACAAATAAAAAAAATCAAAAAACGACAAAAAGAAAAGTGGAATGGGAAGGGCCGAAGGGGATCGCCAAGGTGCGCGGCCCCTGCGTTTTGCCTGGCATGTACCATGAGACGGAATTGCAAAGCTCCAATTATTGAGAAACTTGGGCCCCCATTTAAATGCGTTCCAGTGGTGACGAGTATAAACAGCAATGGACGGTCAAATGACCCTACAACTTGCTTTATTTAATTCAAAAGTTCAATAATTTGTTTCATTGGATAAGAAAACATGCATCCTATTATGTAAAAAAGTGTTTTAGACCATCAATAGCCGACTGACTAAATGGACTCTATGTATTGAAGCCCTCCTTCCCTCCTATTTGATATAAATGAAACTCTTAAGACTGAATGAGGGCAACATGCGTATGACCTCAATACGTTAGGATGATTTAAAACTTGAAATTTGTAGTCTAAAACATTGCTGATTCAGGGCTGTTCGTTTTCAGCGTTTTGGAAGAACTGTTAGCAGGTTGGCGCAGGTGGGAGCAGGTTGAAGCAGGTAGAAGCAGGTTTGACTAGCAGGTAGCATGTAGGAGCTGGTAAGGGCAGGTTGGAAGTAAGTTGGAGCGTTTTTATTGTGATTCTTCTAATGTTATGATTATCGATGATAATTTATGTTGAATACATCACATTTTTGTAACAATTGCTATATAATAGATTTACGAAAATAATGTAATAGAAAAGTTAAATGTCATCGTAATACATTACCAAACGTTAGTCTATGATAACATATGTCTTTCTTTATAACTAAAATTAGCATATATAATAATTATTGTTTCTCAATTTTGAAATCATATTAGCTATTGCATCTCTACATTCATTCATTGCTTGCTTGTTTCGCGCATCATACAACCCAATGTTGGGGATGGTTGTAATGTTTGCTGGCCTCAGTAAAATTGGTATGCCTTTTTCATACATTCGGATGAAGTTGTGTAACACACATCATGATATAAGTATATCAATTTGTCGTTCTGTACTCACTTGAGGCATGATATCCTTCAAGATCTTCCAAATTTTCTTTAATACTCCAAACATTCTCTCGATGAGATTAGAGCAGGTAGGAGCAGGTTTGAGAAGGTTAGAATAGGTTTAGCAGGTAGTAGATTTGAACAGATTGGAATAATTTCGAGCAGTTGGAGCAGGTACAAAATGCTGAAAACGATCAGACCCTCAGTGATCTTTACAAAAACTAGGATGACTCTTAAAGTTTTGAGTCTTGACAAAGAGAATAATCATAGCTACACATAAACAATACTTTTGCTTATCACTCTCGGCTTCATGTCTGTAATTGCGCTGTCATGACAAACGAAAAAACAATGTGATCATCTACGAACAAAAGTGCAAGTTGCAAATTGCAATCAGCTCTACCGAGCCCCCCCCCCCAAAAAAAAAAAAAATGTGTAACTATGTGCAAAAAGTTTATGAAGATCCACTGCTGAAGATAGATTATTACATATATTACAATCTCCAATCTCCTACGTACTCAATTTACATAGTGCTGCTCAATGTTGCAATGCTACAATCACCTTGAATTCCTTCCCAAAAAAAAAAACCCCCTGCTTTTACTCAAATCAACTCAAGTTCCTCAAACAAGAAAAAAGAAAATTAGAGGTGGTCAGTCAAGATGTCCTGTTTAATACATACATTAGAACAAATGCGCTAAAGTGAGACATTATGACGGGATTTGTTGGCACAACTAACCTAAAAGTCGGTATGAGATAACTTGACCTCAAGAGCAGCCAAATAGCTCCTTAGTCCCATTAAAGCTCACAAGTGCATTAGGGATCAAGATCAATCATAATCAAAATGAAAAGAATAGAGATATTGATTCGAAATCATTGTCCTTGTAAATTTTAGCAAGTATCAGACATGAAGATATCACATAGGCCAGGAAGCAAGCTTGAACATTAATTTCAAATATCCAGCTTTCATCTATTCACAGAGTATTGATTGGTGCTGATTAATGCTGATCAATGTTGAATATTGATGATAGGTGCTTATGATAAGTTGAAAGAACATGTTTTAAGTGTCACAAGACTGATGCATCACTCCATATTTTGAAGTCGTGAACTTGGTTGACATTGTCTATGACAAGGTTCTGAGAGTCATCTATTGTCATTAGTTGCATGTTTTGTCCAAGGGAACCAGTGACCCCATTCAGGAAGCAATTTCCTTGACCATGAAATCACCCCTCAAATAATAAATATGCCGGTTGGGTAAACCCTACCAAAATCACCTCCTCTACTTTAGTTTTCAATCCCGGTGGAACTATATTAACATGGTTACTGTTCCATAATGTAAATGACCACCAACAAGCATCATAATCCACAGTCCAAAAATTCAGATCTCAAAATGGATCCAAACATAGTCGTTTATAGATACTGAGTCAATTTACTCCATAATGTAGTTTCCCGCAACATGTACTCCTCAAATTAGTAGTGTTCACAATTCAAAATCTCCCTTTACCTCAGGTATCACAGTGAAAGATGATGAAAACAAGATGAACACCGCTCTATAGCTCCCACCCCTCCCAACTATTTGTCCCATTGTCTCACCACAAACATCTACATTGCCATTTTAATTCATGCTCTGCCAGAATCCAGATACAATGTATAAAACACAGTTCATCAAAGTCCAATATACTTGCACATAGCTAGAGCATAACTTAAAAGCATGAACTCGTAAAGGATTGCTTCGAGTTTGAATGGTAGATGCAAATTCCCAGTTTTTGGTCAACAACTAGATCATTCAACCAGCAAAATGAGCAAGTGTAAAACACTAAAACCCCATGTCATGTGTCATACCATTACCTCTAAGACTCCCATGAGGCTCCCCTCTACGGCACAGTCTTAAGGAATTCGAAATCAAGTAGCCTTCAAAGTCCTACTAGAATAGTTAAAACTACGCAAAGTTACCATCACATTTGACTTAAAAACAGAGCAAGGATCCATAATCACTGTTTCCGAACTACTAGTTTTCATATTTTATTTGCATCAATTCTAAGCTAAAAAGTAGAAACCCAAATTCTTCAGCATCGATCAAGCATGTTGGACTGAGTGTCCCACATCGGCAGGTGAGGCGAACAAAGGCTTCTTTATAAGGGGCTGGATACCTTACCCGTATGATGCGTTTTAAAGCCGTGAGGGTTGAGGTCCAAAGCGGACAATATCATACGCAGGGCTCGTTGCCTGGGCACCAACATGGTATCAGAGCTAGGTTCGTGCCAGTGTGCCCTTCGTGGGGGTGCCTCACGTGAGTCGGGGTGTTGGACTGAGTGTCCCACATCAGCAGGTGAGGCGAACAAAGGCTTCTTTATAAGGGAGTGGATACCTCACCCGTATGGCGCGTTTTACAACCGTGAAGGCGTCGGCCCAAAGCGGACAATATCATACGCGGGCTCGGTGCTGGGCACCAACAAAGCACGACACCAGATTGAAACACATACAGTGGCAAAAAGCAAGAAGACAAAGTGAAAAAAAGAGAGAAAATCAGATACCCTGAGAGAGCTCGCAGCGTTGACAACAATGCGGGACGTCAAGCGAGCTTCAACATTACTGGAATTAATTAAGTACCAAGTAAAAAAGAGATGAATTTGAATAGAATTTGATGCGAATTGATCGAGTGAATGAGCGAGTGAATGAATGATACATGGGAACGGCGAAAGAGAGGCGCCGATGAGGGCGGAGGGAATTAGGGAGAAGCGGTGAAGAAGGGCGGCGAAGGGGAGGAATGGCGGCGGTGTTGCCGGCGGAGGCCGGAGATCCGGTGGTGGCGAGGAGGGTTCTTGACAGCGAACCGCTGGGCCATGCATTGTTTCTCTCTCCATGAACTAGGGTTTAAGAGCAAATTCAATTGTGAGCTAATTTTTGGGCTCATGGGTGAGGACCTACTATTATTATATTAATTATTTCTTTAATTTTTACCTTATAATTCTCACTCTTTTTAATGAAAGATTCATTATTTTAACTCATTAAATAAAATAATATCTATAAATTTTATATCTAATACTAAAATAATACCTATAAATTCACTCCATAACACACAACTTTATTTTTAGAATTAAAAAAATTAATAAAAAATATTTTTTAAAAAAAGCAACCTCAGGGGAAAACTCGCTGATCTGAGCCTCCCCGTAAGGCATGAGACATGAGCCTCTTGCTGCAAAATATTGCTCGCCTCACCACTCTCTCTCGCCTCATTTTTTACCTCACAATCCTTACTCTCTTCTGTGAGGCAAGCAATGTTTTGCAACAAGAGGCTCATGCCTCACGCCTCACGGGGACGCTTAGTTCAGCGAGCTTCCTTTTGATGTTACTTTTTTTAAAAATATTTTTTTATTAGTTTTTCTTTTTTTTTAATTCTAAAAATAGAGTTGTGTATTATGGAGTGAATTTATAGATATTATTTTACTATTAGATATAGGGTTTATAAGTATTATTTTATTTGATGAGTTAAAATAATAAATCTTTTATTAAAAAGAGTGAAAATTATAAGATAAAAAATTAAAGAGAGAATTGATGTATCAGTGATAGGTTTTCACCAGTGAGTCAAAATATTGACTCACCATTGAATTGGCTCTAGCGGAAACCCCCTATGACGGTCAATACGAAGAAGTAGAGCGAAGCACGACAGCGTTTTGCATAATCTCGCAGTGGGGTGGGTCCATAATTCTAGCCAGCCGTATCGATCTGCAAATGAAGCTGATGGTGGGTCGAAAATGGCGTGACTCTGGTGAAGCGATTAAAGAGAAGCCATGTCCTCAGCGCCTCTGTTCACATCTCAACCTCCGCCACCAACATCGCCACCGCCCACCACCCGTTCCGCCATTCCTTCTCCTCCCTCCGGCAACCGTCCACCGCCGGAAAGACTCGCTTTTTTGCTAGGCAAATGTAAAGCTTTACCCCAGCTTCTCCAAATTCACGCCGTGATTCTCCGGCAAGGCCATGAGAACAACCCCATCTTGAATTTCAAGCTCCAGAAATATTACTCATCTCTCGGACGTTTCGATCGCTCAGTCTCTCTCTTCCGCCGGACGGCCAACCCGGATGTCTTCTTCTTCACCGGGATGATCAACGCTCACTCTGCCCGTGGGCTTCACCATGAGGCTATTGATTTGTATGTGCAGATGTTGTGCCAATGTGTTGAACCAAATGCGTTTACTTTCTCTTCTTTGCTGAAATCTTGCTCGATTCGAGATGGGGTTTTGCTCCATTCGCAGGTGATTAAGTTTGGGCTTGGTGGGAATTTGTTTGTCATGACAGGGCTTTTAGATGTGTATGCGAAGGGTGGGGATGTGGTCTCTGCACGGCAAGTGTTCGACACAATGCCTGAGAGAAGTTTGGTCTCAATGACTGCAATGTTAACTTGCTATGCCAAGCATGGAAACCTCGATGATGCGCGAGTGTTGTTTGATGGGTTGGAAGAGAGAGATGTGGTTTCTTGGAACGTGATGATTGATGGGTACACGCAGCATGCTAGACCTAATGATGCATTGGTCCTGTTTAGGCGGATGTTGAAGGCAAAAGTGAAACCCACCGACATTACCATATTGTCTGTGCTATCTGCTTGTGGGCAACTTGGCGCGCTTGAGTTAGGGAGGTGGGTTCATTCTTACACTGTGAATAATGGAATTCAGGCTAATGTCCGTGTGGATACTTCTCTTATTGATATGTATGGTAAATGTGGTAGCTTGGAGGATGCTAGGGTTGTGTTCGACAAAATCCCTGCAAAGGATGTTGTTGTTTGGAATTCTATGATTGTGGGGTATGCAATGCATGGGTTTAGCCAAGAGGCCCTACAATTGTTCGACGAGATGTGTAGAATGGGGTTCCGCCCCACTGATATCACATTCATCGGTGTCTTGAATGCTTGTGCTCATGCAGGTTTGGTATCAGAAGGGAAGAAGTTTTTCTCTTATATGAAAGAGGCTTACAATCTTGAGCCGAAAGTTGAGCATTATGGGTGTATGGTAAACCTCCTTGGACGTGCAGGCCATTTAGAGGAGGCTTATGAGCTTGTCAAGAGTCCGAACATGGATCCGGACCCTGTCCTTTGGGGGACATTGCTCGGTGCTTGCAAGCTTCATGGCAATGTTTCTCTAGGGGAAGAGATCGTAAAGTTTCTTGTTAGCAGGAATCTTGCCAATGACGGGACATTTGTTCTTCTTTCCAACATATATGCTGCAGTAGGCAACTGGGAGGGGGTGGCCAAAGTGAGGGCCATGATGAAGGAAACCGGAATACTGAAGGAACCCGGTTGTAGCTCTATTGAGATAAACAACAAGGTACATGAATTCCTTGCTGGGGACTTGAGACACTCAAAGAGCAAAGAAATCTATATGATGCTTGAAGAGATTAATCAAAGGTTGAAAGCTCATGGTTACTCCCCGAAGATAGAGACAGTATTACATAATGTGGGCGAGAAGGAGAAAGAACAATCCTTGGCAGTTCATAGTGAGAGGCTTGCCATTGCCTTCGGGCTAATCAGCACATCTCCCGGCACAACGATCAAGATTGTGAAGAATTTACGAGTATGCTCAGATTGTCACGCGGTTACCAAGTTGATCTCAAAGATTACTGGGCGTAGGATTGTAGTGAGGGATAGGAATAGATTTCACCACTTTGAGAACGGGACTTGTTCTTGTGGGGATTACTGGTGATTCAAGGCTGAACACGAAGACATCTCCTTGATGTGCTTGTCAGGGAAAATCTGCATAATCTCGTGTATGAAATTACGATTCCTCCCCTATTGCTCGCTTGCTTGTTAAAAATCCAAATGAATGTGCAATGCAGAATGTTTGTTTATTGGGCATAAAGATGCTTTACTTGATGTGTACGTTGTAACATGCCAATTGAGATTGAATAAAATTAAATATGAGTTCATCAATTAGGTTCTAGTTTTATATAATAACTAGTAACAATTTTGATGTAATTGTTTCTCCCACTTATTTCGAACATTTGAAGTGTGGGTGGTCACTGAGAAATGAATGTTATTACTTACTATATAGGGGTAAATGTATTGGGCTTCAACTCTTTCTCCAAATATTTTTGCAATTTTTTTTTTTTTTTAAAGATAGAGCATTTCGGAATTTTATAAATCTACAAACCAAATTAACAAAAAATCTTTAAATTTCAAAAGCATTATTAGCGGCAGCAACATCATCATCATCATCAGAATTAAAAATCAACTTAACAGTGTATTTGAATTGGAGTTACAGGAGGGAAAAGTAGAGGAAGAGGAGGAAAAGAAAGTAAATTAAATCCTATTCCCTTGTTTGAGAAAAAAAGAAAATAAAAAAGAAGAAACCCTATCACATCCATTCATTTCCATTAATTCAATATTTATTCCCCTCCAAATTGAAGAGAATGGAGGGGAGCCAAAACGAAGTGACAATAATCATATATCATCATATATATATATATTAAAAGTTGAATGGAATCAATGTATGAGTGCCATGTGTCATGCCACTTAGGATGCCATGTGTAATGTAGTGCAGAATTAATTAGCTACTTAAATGTCCATTTATAGTTTAACTAATGCAATGCTATTTTATTTTAAAAAATAACTTTTTGGATATCTTATATATTTATTAGTATACTATAATAAAATATTCATTACATTAATAAATTAAAAAGATGGTCCATAAAATTTTTCCATAAAAATAGATGTTATAGATATTAGAGAATTTTGACAAGAAAATAGTAAATAAATAATTATATTATGAAAACAAAAGGAATTTAAAGTGATTTAAAAGGAAAAATAAAAGAAACAATAATAACTCAAAAAAATAATAATTATGTTGTTATGAAATTTTTACTACTTTTAAAATTGAGCATTTTTATTGCTTATTTATGTTTAATTGAACTTAAAATAACAATTGACCAAACTTTTTGCATGCACTTTTCACATATCGTATGTAGTCATTAGTAAGAAGATAATATAATTTTTATTAAATTAAGATAAATAAAAAAGTTAGTCAATTTATCTACTAAAACTTGCATATATTAGGCAATATTCAAACAATAGTAGATAAATAATTATGATGCATATATAAAAGGAATTCACAATAATTTAATGGAAAAAAAAAAGAAACAATGATAACCCAAAAAAATAATTATTTTCTAACGCAATATCAATTCTATATATTAAAGTGGCCAAATGTCACATAGTTGTTACTATTTAGTTAAAAAATATATTCTTTAAAAATATAATCGTTTTAACAATGAAATACGAATGAAATAAAAAAAGTGAGTTCAAATTAAGAATGAAGAAGATGTTGTTACAACAAAAAAAAATAATCTAGCAAAATGCACAACTTTTGATTCCATCCAACTTTTAATATATATATATGATAATTTGACGTATCGATTTATTTTTACTATTCGAAAAAAACTATCTATTATGCTATTAATATATTGAAAAATCGCTTGAATTATGTTTTTACATCGCAAGGGTATAATCCTAGTAATAATAAAACATCCTCTACCCTTTATATAATATCGCCCGTTTTTTTAACCCAAATATCATAATTTTAATTAATTCTTATTTTTCTCTAATTTAAATCCAGATAAATTAAAGCTAAATCCAGATAAATTAAAGTTACCTGCTTACCTCTTCCTTCCCCTCCTCCGCAGGCTCTTCTTTTGTCCAAACAGTGCCCAGGCAGGGTGTGTATGTACCGTTCAACTAACCTGTCTACTCTTGGTTTAATCCCAGCGCCATCACCCGCCAAAGCATCACGCGAGCTCGTCCTCTTCCTCCTCGGCAACCACCGAAGGGCCATCGCTGCCGGGGATCGCCGGAGCGGCCCATCACGGAATCCCGTGACTTTCCGGCGCCGATCGTGTAAGCTCCGATTCCTTGCATTCCTATGATTTCACAAAGATAGACTATTGATTATTATAATAATGGCCGGACTTTGTTTCCGATGCTATTTTGGATTTGAAAAAAATTAGTGGAATTTCAATTACTGCAAAGTATCATAGTGTACTCCGCTTAGGAGAGAGAAAGTTGTATATTTTTTTTTTTTAACTGAACATTGTAGGGAGATTGTTGCTATCGTCTTGTAATTGGGATCATATTGTTAGAATTTTGCACTGCGATTTAGGGTTCTCCAATTCCGGTTAGATTTCTTGCTCTTCCCTCTTCTACGTTTTCGAATTCTAATTCATGTTTGGATTTTTTTTCCTTTTCTCGTTTGAGATGGAATTTGAGCTCGATCAATGCAGACCCAATCTAAAACCCTAGTCTGATGGAAGCTTTGACTCAATCACACACCATTTAATTGGCCCCCCACCCTTCCTCAACCGCCACCTAAAACCCCGGCTTTTCAAATGTCTCTATCAATGCTCTGGGTGACTGTTATCCAGAAATTCAGATTTTAAAGCTGCATAATTTTCCCATCAGTTTTTTTCCCGTCAATTAAGACACCAATCTTGTACAACGGCTTCTCATCCAATTTGACAGCTTCTTATCCAATTTGACAGGGGTTGATTTCTCTCTCATATTGGAACGTTTTAATGAATTAGAGACCACATTTTGGGCTGTCTTTTTTCGGATGGGCATCATAAATGGTCCCAGTGTCAGATTGATCTTATAAAAAGCCCTATTTTTGCTATCGTAACGATAGCTAAGTGTTCAATTAATTTTCCCCTTTTGGCTGCATTTCTTCTGTAAGTGTCACCACTGTTCCCCCCCCCCCCCTCCCCCCCCAAGTTTCTATGCCTTAATTGCAGATTCTGTGTTTGACTTTAGTCATTGCCTTGGTAAACTAATTTGCTGTTCAACATGCTTGTGAGAAACATGTATATTCCATATATGATCATCTTTGAAGTGCTATCACAAGGGGGCTAAGCACAAATTGATTATTTTAAGTAATCATTTAACTGTCGTTGAACTTTGAGTTGTCTGCTTGGATTTTTGGCCTTTTCCCTTGTTGAAGCTGGATACTTTGAAGAGTTTGGTTGTTGCTTCTATTCAATTCATGGTGTGTTTGTATGTATTTGATAGACCTAAATACCCTTTGTTCACTTCTTAGGTAATTAGATTGGTATGATCTTGTACCAGTTGCAGATTTCCAGTTTAAATATCCCAGATTGATTTTCAGATCTCAAAAAATCTGCAATGCCACTTGGATATTGCCTTCTGATTTCTGTCTTGTCTGCTATTACCTTGGCCTATGTTGTGTAAATTATTCTGATAAATCTAGAGCTTTCTTGCGTTGCTTATGTGACCTCAGTTTCCTATACCATTCTATTTTTCTCTATAGTTGTTGACCTATTGATGTGTATGCATTGAGCTAGGTGATCGCAAGATTTTGGAGAAACATTTCTCATGGAAGTGCAGAACTTTTTTGAGACCGCACCTCCACTTAAAGATCGATCTGTCATTAGCAAAAAGTTAAAGGAGTTCATTGAGCAAAATTCTCCTGCATCAGGCAAGTTATCTATGGATTAAATTCTGTTAGTTTTTGGTTGCTTGTGCTTTAGACTGTGGTTGATCATGGATTCTGCGGTGTTCATAGGTGGCGAAACATCTGGGAGGAGGATTGTATGCGTTACCTCTGGTGGTACAACTGTTCCTCTCGAGCAAAGATGCGTTCGGTACATTGATAACTTCAGCTCAGGACACAGGGGGGCTGCATCTACAGAGTATGCACATGTCTACCTAACTATGATATGTGCATTCCAGGACTTTGATGATTTGTAGTTGTCATTACTAACTAGGAATGTTTTGCATCCAGGTATTTCCTCAAGGCTGGATATGCAGTTGTCTTTCTTCATCGGAGGTGGCCATTCGCTTTTATTGTGCTTTCTTTCCTTCAATTCAGCTGACATGCCTTTTCATGTTATACTGAAGTCAATATGTGATTGTTGTTTTAGAGGAACATGCCAGCCATACTGTAGATCTCTTCCTGATGATCCTTTGCTTGAATGTTTTGAATCCACTGGTGGCTCAAATATTGAAGGTATCTCCCTCACTTTCCCTCGTTCCTTCATAGAGAATCTCCTTCGCTTGGCGCTTTCGCTAGCTTTTTATGACAAAAGCTAGAAGCTG
This sequence comes from Carnegiea gigantea, assembly GCA_029747015.1. NCBI lineage: Eukaryota > Viridiplantae > Streptophyta > Magnoliopsida > Caryophyllales > Cactaceae > Carnegiea > Carnegiea gigantea. The sequence goes on from JAKOGI010001538.1 coordinate 117,821, forward strand.
GAAGGTGATTTTGATGTAACTGGGTAATCTGTAGATTTGAGAGCTTCGGTGATCCAAAGTGCCGTACTCAGTACTAATACAGAATAAATGGATAGCTTTCTTTGTTTTGGCTTGTGTTGTTGCCTGTGGGTAGAGGAAACCTTCAGCGTATAAGCTGCACATATTTAAATTTTTACTTTGTTGTTGGCTAAGGGCCGGTTATGAGCTGATTCTTATCCACCTTGATTGTTGTAAGTGAGTGCTTTTTGTAGTTCTTAATATAATTTACATCTATGCCATTTATCCAGTGCAGCAATCACAAGCTGAGGCAGTGAAGAAGGCAATCACAAATTACCATGCAGTATGGACCAGTCTCATTTAAATGTTTGCGAAATTGTTTGGATATACTTCACAGAATCCTTGATTTCCGGTTCTCTTGGTACCCAAATTTCAGAACGAGAAAAGTTATGGTTGGTTGTTAATGTGTCTGTGAATGGCAGGCAGTAGAAGCAGGGCACTTGCTGAAACTTCAATTCACAACCATATTTGAGTATCTTCAGGTTAGTTTCCTATATCTCCTTTCCTTTGTTGTAGTTGAGTCCAAGATGTTTCAAATAATCATCACTTAGTCGACCTTCATTATGAGAGCCTTTGTAAGATTTTGTCATGTTTAGACTTTTCTGTGATCTAAAGGCAATTCCTTTGGGTATTTGAGGAATTTGGCACTGTTCATTTGCTTGAAACTGTGCATTCAAGTACTAAGTGTCTAACTTGAATTACAGGTTTGAAGATTTTCAGTATGGTATTGACAAGTATTTGAACAAAAACCTTCATATCCAGCCCCAGAAAAAACTGCGCATCATCCCATTTTGGCTCTTGACCCCCAATTAGTGTGGAGGAAGTTGCTGTCGATTGAGAGCGTAGATAACGGGTGTGTCACAATCTTAGGAAGACCTTTGCGCAGCGCGGAAGTTAAAACTAATTATTCTCCATCAGGCTTAGTAGTTAGTACAGTGATCATGGTCAGAGTTTCAGGTCAGTTTTTTTTTTTGGGGGGGGGGGGGGGGGGGGAATCCCTAATCCATGATTGTACTCGGCATCACTATCAATCTATCGAGGGATGATGTATGGCTAACACGCTCTAATATAGTTGGAAGAGGGCCTAAGGTAGTAAGGTGCTTCATGCCAAATGTTAATTACGTTTGTCATAATGAGCATTGCCATGGAAGAGGGCCCAAGGTAGTAAGGTGCTTCATGCCAAATGTTAATTACGTTTGTCATAATGTGCATTGCCAAGATTTATGACATAAGAGGAGTATCTTTTATTTCATCAACCACAAAAAAATTTGTTAGGACTTGAAAGTTCTATCTTGGAATACACTAGAGTATTATCAGATAGCGGAAAGGCAAGGCCTGCTTTTGTCCGTGTGTCTGATAAGGAAGGCATAAATTGGACTTCTGTGCAACAAAGTGGGTGAGAAACACAAAATGCAAGGTTTGTCCCGTAGCCCCTTCCTGGGGTTTCTTGCCCTCTCAGGCCAAGGGGTGGTTGTTATCAACCACCACAGAGGGAGGGGGAAAAAAGAATGAAAATTTAACAAGTTGGAGGACCATATATTTTGACACAATACGAATCCTTCACGGAAGATTTTCGTGTGATTCTCACTCTTTTATGTAAAAAATATACTTATCATCTACAAACCTTTTCCTTGTTCAAAAAATTGAATCTCTTGATGAAAGACGACAAACAAATTTAATGACTAACAATACCAAGTTTTTTGTGGCTTTGTCCATGTGGATTGATTACACCTTTTGTTTGATATATTCCTCTTGATGTGTTGTCATCTCACTTGAGATCTAGTAGTGACAGAACTCTGTTGACTCCTGCATAACTGAATTTGTTATTCCAATGTGTAACAGCTTCTGCATATGATTGCTATTGAACTGCGGAATCTAGGGCCACACGTTATGTTCTACCTTGCTGCTGCTGTGTCAGATTTCTACGTGCCCTGGGCGAGCATGGTACTATTGGAATTATGAGCAGTTAAAATTATCCTATCTGATATGCATTGTCTAAGGAGCTTGAAAGTGTCTTTGACAATTACCGATCTGAATAGACTTGATGAATCCAATATAATTGATATCCTAACTGCCATGATGCTGTGCCTTTGACAACATTTAATTCTTTCTGGGCAAGCCTGATTACTTGTTATTGGAGCAGTAATCACACATTCTGGAACCAGTTCATGCCTTCTGTATTTATCAATGTGTCACCAGTGGCATTTTTCAGGTTGAACATAAGATTCAGTCTGCATCAGGACCCCTTGATATGCGTCTTGCTCAAGTGCCAAAAATGTTGTCTGTGCTGAGAAAGGATTGGGCTCCACTAGCATTCTGTGTGTCCTTCAAGGTTAGAATTGTTGCTTCAAACATTGTATATTCAGCAATGCGCTTGTAAGTTTTTGCCAACTGGTTTGCTCCAGATTTAATATAAATGGAAAAGAAGAAAAACTAATGGAAAGGTTTTTTTTTTGGGGGGGGGGGGGTTAATGAGCAGATATACATTGGCAAAAAAGTAGTACAATGCAAACTGCATTAGTAGGATTCTCGTTGCACTTTCAACTACAAGAAAATAGGTGAGTTTGACACATGGATACATATCAACTGCATACACTTGTAGATGAGTTACAAGTGATACCTAGCTGATTTAATGCAAGGCGTACTATGATCTAATTGCACTGAAGCATTGCATCCACTTCTTTAAGGTGAAATTTGAACGTCACTTTAGTGGGCCTAGTGATACTTGTACCATCAATGTAGTGGACTGTCCTATAACAATCCCCCCCCCCCCCCCGGGCGCGGCAGCAAAGGCTGGGTTTTCTGCTTGGGGGAGTGATTCCTGCTTGTGAAGCATTGCCTTCTTTTCCTTTTTTCTTTTGGGGTGGGGGGGAGGGGGTATTGGGCAGATGTTGGTAGATCTGATGCATATTTCCATATGCATCATTTTTATTCAAGTCCAATTTCAAAGAAGAAAAGGGTCAAAGAAGATCATGCTTGGAAGTGTGCTTATTTGGTCTTATTAAGTGAGTTCAAAGACTCACGACACTATGAAGAGGTCAAAAAGAGGTTAAGCTTTGCTAGAAATTTGGCGCTGAATTCATCCCTGCGGAACCCGATTTTTTGTGACCACTTTTGGACAAGCTCAAGTGGACCCACAACTTGAGGCTCCACATGTTTTTGAAGTTTAAGATTTCAGCTTTCAAATAAGCCCAAGTTTGTTTAATTTGGACATCATTTGATTGGGCAAAATATCACTCAAAGATACGTTGTGCTGATCCAGTCCAGTCTGAGATAGGTGCATTGTTTGGGCCATAACTTTCAAACCGCTTATCCAAATTGAGCAAATGAGCCCATTCTGGAAAATAGACTTCCAGGGCTTTCTAACAAGCCCAAGAACGCGTGATTTGGCCGAGTATTCTGGAAGTTATGCTCTGTTGAAGTTGAGGCAGTTGCAAGGATTAATGCTGGGAAAATGAAGAGTCTTAGGTTACATATATTTGTGTGGCTGATATTGTGCACGTTTTAGATGCTTCTAGATTGATGTAATCAGCTGCAAAAATCCTAGAATATTCCTTGTAACCTCCCCCACCCCCTTTTATGATGTGTCTTTTCATTTTTCTTAGGCTTTTCATTAGCTAGTTTTAATTGTTAGGAGTTATTTGAGTCTTTTGATTGTCTTTTGCTGAGTCTATAAAAGGGGAGGGGCATGTGAAGCTAATCATTTCAGCATTGTAAGAAATTTCCAAAGCAATACAAGTACTTTGAGTGTGTTTCTCAAAAGTGCAACTAAATTCCTAGTTCTATATCTTGAATTGTGGCAAATTCAAGTGGTGTTCTAGGTTCTCTTCCTTTTCCAATTGGAGTGATTCCTTGGTTAAGACAAGAGAATTAGCCCAAGGTCAAGTCATTGAGTGGCTCCGTGAAGGATTATCTCAATTACAAGATCTTGTTCTATCCCTTTTTCTTGTGTAGTGAAGTTCTTCATCCATCTCATCCATCTTTCATTTCTCTTCCCAATTTGGCTTATTTGAGTTGGAGTTTGATTTGGTTCACTTGCCACCCACATCTACATCAATTGGTATCAGAGCCAAGGCTTTTAAGTGACCCACATCATACCCAAACACATCCCAAAAAGCCAAAATACAAAAAAAAAAAGAGGCACAAACCGGCAATCCGAAGTCTTGAAGACCAGAGAAGCAGCACGGTGCCCCCGTGCCACAACACACGACCGTGCCATATTCTTTTTCCAGGAATCTTCAAGTCGAGACGGAGCACGGTGCCCCCGTGCCGCCAAGCACGACCGTGCCACTCTACTTTTCTGCATTTTCTTCAGCCGAAGCATAGCACGGCCTGACCGTGCCCCCTTGCACGACCGTGCCACCTTTGCCACAGCCAACTTACGTTTCAAATCAATCCACGAAGAACCCTAGACCTCATCCTTCATGCCGTCTTCAAAGAACTTGGAGAAAGAACTAGCTCTTATTGATATTGGATATGCTTGCTTTGCAATTCCAAAATTTCATGGCGAAAAGGAAGAGTTCACAGGTTGGTTATCTAAGGTGGAACGAGTTTTTGCTTGTTGTATCCTTAATGACCAACAGAAGTTCGAAGTGGTTATTTCAAGATTGAGAGGTTGTGCACTTCAGTGGTGGAATAAATATAAGTTTGAGCGAAAAAAGAAAGGAAAAGAAAAGGTGAGAACTTGGAAGAAATTGAGTAGTAAGTTGAAGGGTTCCTTTTACCCATCCACTTACATGCCCATGAAAGAAAGTATCTCCGTTAAGCTCACGGGTTCATTCCCTTCCACCCCACAAAAAGAACCAACCCCACAAATGATCTTTCCCCCACAACCTAGGAGGTGTCTCAAGTGCCAAGGGCTTGGACACTTATCCACGGATTGCCCAAATAACGAGGTCATTACCTTGGAAGAAAGGAAAGCCGTGGAAGAAGAGAACGATCAGGAGGAAAGCCTTGAAGAAGAAATTGAACTCAAGGTTGAAAAAGAAGAAATACTTCCCTTAGAGAAGGTTTCTCAAAAGCCAAACAAAGATGAAAAGATCCAAGGAGAGGAAGCTTCAAGCCTAGTTGACCTACCTCTTGTTTTTGGTGACTGTGGTGGTGAAGAGACCTTTGAACTTGAGGCCCAAAGATCCGAGTTGAAGCAAGAAGAGATTGTGCAAGAAATTGAGCAATCCTTCACTGAAGAAGGGTGCCAAGAAGATAATGAGGTGAATTTGAGCATAACCCCAAGAATTGAAGAGCATGTAGTCAAAGACCTTGAAGTGATGAAGCCTTGTATGGTTGCTGAAGAGTTTGAACAACTCTTGATTCAAGAAGTACGCCCTACCGAACTCCAAGCACCCGAGTTAGAGGCATGTGGGGTTATTGAAGAAGTTGAGCAACTCTTGACCCAAGAAGAATTCACCTTAACCCCCATTCAACCTTCCCAACCCCTCAAACCACAAAAGGACCGACAAGCCTTAACCCTCATTCATCCTTCCCAAACCCTTGCCCCCAAAGAAGATTTCCCACTTCCGCCTCTTCTCCTCACCAGATATGACCCGTTTTATCATCCTCCCCTCACCCTCTTCTATATCTCTCTAGAGGTGATGCCCTTTGACCACTTCCTACAAGAGCTCCCATTTCATAAGCATGCCTCCCTTCATGAGAAGCTTGCCAACCCTTTGAGTTTGAGGACAAACTCAAAACAACCCGGGGAGTATGATGCATATTTCCATATGCATCATTTTTATTCAAGTCCAATTTCAAAGAAGAAAAGGGTCAAAGAAGATCATGCTTGGAAGTGTGCTTATTTGGTCTTATTAAGTGAGTTCAAAGACTCACGACACTATGGAGAGGTCAAAAAGAGGTTAAGCTTTGCTAGAAATTTGGTGCCGAATTCATCCCTGCGGAACCCGATTTTTTGTGACCACTTTTGGACAAGCTCAAGTGGACCCACAACTTGAGGCTCCACATGGTTTTGAAGTTTAAGATTTCAGCTTTCAAATAAGCCCAAGTTTATTTAATTTGGACATCATTTGATTGGGCAAAATATCACTCAAAGATACGTTGTGCTGATCCAGTCCAGTCTGAGATAGGGTGCATTGTTTGGGCCATAACTTTCAAACCGCTTATCCAAATTGAGCAAATGAGCCCATTCTGGAAAATAGACTTCCAGGGCTTTCTAACAAGCCCAAGAACGCGTGATTTGGCCGAGTATTCTGGAAGTTATGCTCTGTTGAAGTTGAGGCAGTTGCAAGGATTAATGCTGGGAATATGAAGAGTCTTAGGTTACATATATTTGTGTGGCTGATATTGTGCACGTTTTAGATGCTTCTAGATTGATGTAATCAGCTGCAAAAATCCTAGAATATTCCTTGTAACCTCCCCCACCCCCTTTTATGATGTGTCTTTTCATTTTTCTTAGACTTTTCATTAGCTAGTTTTAATTGTTAGGAGTTATTTGAGTCTTTTGATTGTCTTTTGCTGAGTCTATAAAAGGGGAGGGGCATGTGAAGCTAATCATTCAGCATTGTAAGAAATTTCCAAAGCAATACAAGTACTTTGAGTGTGTTTCTCAAAAGTGCAACTAAATTCCTAGTTCTATATCTTGAATTGTGGCAAATTCAAGTGGTGTTCTAGGTTCTCTTCCTTTTCCAATTGGAGTGATTCCTTGGTTAAGACAAGAGAATTAGCCCAAGGTCAAGTCATTGAGTGGCTCCGTGAAGGATTATCTCAATTACAAGATCTTGTTCTATCCCTTTTTCTTGTGTAGTGAAGTTCTTCATCCATCTCATCCATCTTTCATTTCTCTTCCCAATTTGGCTTATTTTGAGTTGGAGTTTGATTTGGTTCACTTGCCACTCACATCTACATCAAGATCACTGCTCAGGGATGTAGCTTTTATCAAGTGGATTGCCAAGAAGGTTCATAGTCAGCGTTGGATGGTTGAAAACGGGGGGATTCTTCTCGATTATTATGAAGAAGATTGCTACTAATTGCCTGAATTGTCTTCTAAATACTAATCGTGATACATACTGGGACTCCTAAGGAGCTTTTTCGGAAAACTATATGTGCAAAATTCAAATCTTGGATAAGCATTTGATTTCTTGTTTTTTCCCCTGGCCTTTTTTTTTTTTTTTTAACTTGAGCAGCTAGAGACTGATTCAAAGATTCTACTAGAGAAGGCTGCTGCAGCACTTAGGAAGTACAATATGCATGCCGTTGTGGCAAATGAACTGGCAACTCGAAAAGAAGAGGTCACCCTCGTCACTCTCCATGGGAATGCTTGCATCCATCGTGACAAGACTCTACCTGGGGACGATGTAGAACGTCCGCTCATCCAGCTCCTCGTCGAGCAGCATACAGCCTATATTGAGAACAACATTCAGGGGCAAGTAACATCTCATCAATGATCGTTGATATATGCTCGTGGACTTGAGTTCTTGTTCAATTTGTTAGGTCATTTTCCTGTTTGGTGTATAATGATTAATTGCAGTAATGCAAAAAATGCTGCTTGTAGTTTTGGGGAAACTCTAAGTTACCACAGAATTACAGATGCATGATTTGATGCTGAAAAATCTGGTGTATACTGTTTCCGCGTCATTGTGGTTAATGTGCTTCAATTCATGCATGGTGATGTGTATTTACAGGTGATTGAAATTGGTGAAATGGTGTTATTTTCGCAAAAAAAGATACAAAGGTACCTTAAGCTTTGTATAACCAACAAAAAGACCCCTCACTTTTTAAAAAGAACTGCAGGGTACCTCGACTTTTGAGAAAGCCAACTGAAAGGACTTTATTTACTGTTTACCTTATTTGCACGAACGCCCAAAACTTTTCATATTTGCAAATCTACCTTTAATCCTTAAAAACTTACTTTCGAAAAATTCAAATTTGTGTCTGTGATATTTTGCCCACTAGTAGTAATCAAAGTCCTCTTTCATCTGGTATCGGATATTCTCCCAATTAATGAGATTAACTTTTCCAACGTCATATTCACAATTCTTTATCTCCATCTCTACGTATTTGCTTTTTAATTGAAAGAAGAATTTGCTAAAAACTTTCTATCCCTTAAGATAAAAACAGTTGTGATGGATATGAAAATAGGAGGATATCCCTTAAGGATATTTTGAAAAATTATCTATAAACTAGATAATACAATAGACCCTAAGACTAAGGTGACAATGATAGAGGTAGAGAAATTTGAAAGTCCTACCCATATGCAAAAGATTTAGAGGATTTAATCCAATCCTCAGGAGATAAAAATCGATCGTTCATGGATATCTAATTTTGTCAACCCTAAAAAGATCAATAAGAAAAATATAATAAAAATTGATGAGGAGGCAAAATCACCATTAAACCCTAATTATTAATAAGTATGAGTACAAGGTCAGATTGAGGAGAAGGATCTTCATCAGTCAAAGAAGAGTTTAAGGAAGATGATACAACTAACATGACTAGTGAAATGAGTAGAATGAGTTTTGAAACTGCAAGACCAAGTGTACATCGAATTATGAGTTTAGATAGAAAGATCATTGGGTATAAAACAAGAATTGTTAGTGAACCAATTTATGAGGATGAATTAGTCAAAAATATGACTATAGAAATATACTATGAAGCTACCAATACAAATCCTAATGATATCTATATCCCAATAAAGGTATGTTTAGAGGGATATATTAAATATGAACTATGTGCCTACATAGATAATGGTTGTTCGGTATTCTTTGGGAAAAGATCATTATTTTCAGAGTTTACGTGGAAAAGAGTCAAGAATCTTTTACAAGTAAGGATAGCTGATAAAATAGCATTATGAGTCACAATGAAGCCATAGAATTATGAGGAGTTTAATGTATTATACCAATTCTATGGACTACTGATCAACCCTCTCATGATATAATTATTGGAAATAATTTTCAAAGATTATATTCTCCATACACGCAGACCATAAATAAGATAATATTCATAATTAATGATCACTCAGTTCCTATTGAAAAATTGAGTAAAGCTTACATTCATCAAAAAATTGAATTTACACGCAGTCAGCGTGGTGAGAAGGTAATGCCAGCACAAAGAGAGGTAGCATTCACAATTGCATTATTCGAGTTATCTATTAAAGATTAGATTGTCGAACAACAAGAAAAATTATGTAAGGAACTATACTCTGACAATCCTCTAAAGTTTTGGGATAAAGATAAGACATTTGCTAAAATCCTTCTATTAAATCCCTACATTATTATTCGAGTCAAACAAATGGTGTATACACACTAGGATATTCAAGAATTTGATAAACAAATTAAAGAACTTCTGGATAAAGGATTAATTAGAAATAGTAAGAGTCCTCACACCAGTCCTACTTTCATGGTAAGAAATCATACTGAAGAAAAAAAAGGAAAAGCTAGAATGGTAATCAATTATAAAAAGTTTAATGATAATACTGTCTTTGATAGTTACTATATTCCTAACAAAACAGTCATTTTCAACAGAATTCAAGGAGTTTCTTGGTTCTCAAAAATAGATTGTAAAAGCGATCATTGGCAAATAAAAATAGAAGAGGAGAGTATTCATTTAACTGCATTTAGTGCCCAACAAGGACATTATGAGTGGATAGTAACGCCGTTTTGTCTTAAAAATGCACCCCAAATATTCCAGAGAAGAATGGATAACATCTTCAAAGATCTTAATCATTGTTGTTTAGTTTACATTGATGATATCCTTGTCTTTTCCAAAACTATAGAACAACACAAAGATGTTGTCTTGACTGTTACCCAGATATGCATTGATCATGGTATCATACTTGGTAAAAACAAATGCGTTTATGCTGAACAAGAAATTGAGTTTTTAGGTTTAGAGATAAAAGTTGGACAAATCATCCTACAAAAGCATATTCTAAAAAAATTAGAAAATTTTTCTGAAAAAATTGAAGATAGGAAGCAACTAGAAAGATTTCTTGAATGCCTTACCTATGCTTCATATTTCATTAAAGATTTAGCTAAGTTAAGAAAACTATTGCAGCAGAAATTCAAGAAAGACGTAAGTTAGACGTGGACCACTAACGATACAAAGATTGTTCAAAATTTCAAAAAAAATGTGTGAAAATCTTCCTGTTCTCACTACAAGGAAACTCGTGTTTTGAAACCGAAAAAATCGGTTTCTAAATGTCTAAAATCAGTTTTAAATGCATTTAGAAGCCGATTTGAAACTGGGTCAAGTCGGTTTCCGGAAGTTTGGTTGCAAAATCATTTTGAAACTGATTATTGTCGGTTTCAAAAATTGAGATCGGGTTTTGAAACTGATAAAATCTATTTCAAGGATTTGGAACTAATTGCTTTCAGTTTCTATATCTGATTTGAAACCGAATTTAGTTTCAAAATGAAAATTCAAAAATTTTAAAAAAACATAGAGTTGCTCAAAACAGATCTAGGAAACGCTTTGACGCAAGGATGATTCAAGTTTCAGTTGAACACCATAGACGAAAATGCATCCATGGAAAATGCATTAAATGGATACGAGCAACACAGAGACAAAAGCCTTACTTTGGAAAAACAATCTGAATCATACAATTGTACATAAGTAATATACAATTTGGGAACACACATTCAATATATGCATTGAACCTGCTTACATTCAACAAAAAGTTGCTAGATTTGGTGTTTGAGGGAAAAAAAAATCATCAGCAAATAACTAAAAATTTCGAACAATCTAGGCAAATCTCAAACATACAATAGGATTTCCAAATCTGGAACAAGAATATAAAAAAGGGGGAAAAAACTACAAAGAAGGCAAACATGATTGAGATTTGCCCCAACAAAAAAATTCGGATATGCCGCAACTGTTCCGAATTGGAACTAGAATCTACCACCATAGGCGTTGTTCAACAACAATCTTGCTAAGATGTGCTGCTATCATAGCACCACTATGCATGCTTGACTTGTAGGAGGTCATGTCTTCATCCCTTCAACCACTACTAGTGTTATTGTGAGAGAAGATGGTAAGGAAGGCTTGAGGGTGATGGTGAGTAACAGTAATGAGATATTTAATTATGAAAGGATGGAGAGTAGCCATGGTGAGACTTGTTAGTTTGAAAGATAAGAAGACAAAAATGGATGAGAGAGAAAGTAGAAGGGTAAACAGTTGAAACAAGGGGTGAGGGTTGAAGTAATGGGCTCAAGGGAATTTAAAGCTAGGTTTGATTTTGAAATAGCTTTTGGAAACGAATTTAGTTTTGGTTTCTAATTAAAAACTGAATTTAATTATTAGTTTCTAAATAGAAACTGAATTTCAAAGCAGTTTCTAATTAGAAACCAAATGTCAAAATCGGTTTCTAATTTAGAAACCGATTTGTCAGTTTCAAATTTCGATTTCCACTTTTAATTTTAGAAACTGAATTTTACTCGGTTTCAAATTGCGGTATCAAAACGCGAGGTTTTTTTGTAGTGTCTTAATTTGTCTAATGAAAGAGATGATTTATTTCTCGAGACAGATGCCAACAATGAGCACTGGAGTGCAGTACTCAGAATTAAAGATGGCGAAAAACTCTGCAAATATTGCAGTGGAAACTTTAATGAGGCAGAATGCAACTACCCCACTATGGAAAAAGAAATACTCGCAGATGTATGGGGAATTGAAAAGTTCTTAATCTTTTTAGGCCCAAAACCTTTTCTTATTTGAACTGATTACAAAGGAATACTTGGTTTTGTCAAAAAGAATTTATCAAATATGCAAGCGCAAAGGCAACTCATGCGTTGGTAATTATGGCTTAACCAGTTGTCCTTATCTATTGAACATATACAGGGATTGAAGAACTCTCTGGCAGATAGTCTAACTCGAGAACTCGCCAATAGTGATCATTAAAGCCGACCTCCTACCAGAAAAGGAGGAAATCCTTAATGAAATGCCATTCCTATTAGAACGGGTTACGCCTTCTGGTAAAGTCCTAATCGATAACTTGGAATTTTATACAAAAAGTAGACTACATTTTGGTCTACTATCTACTGCCTATTTAATAGCCCAAAGATTTTCCCTTTTGGAGTTATAAATTAGTTATCTTCAATGTTCGTGTGAGCTCTCATGTTCAAGAAAAATGGTTCAATGAGTGGTATGCAACCTGCATTGACTTCTATTATCATTATTCCTATGATATTTGAGAGTCTTGGAGTACAACGATCTATTTTTCCGATAGATCTGGAGTTGATGGTATTTGTTTCCCATCAAATTCATTATCTCTAAATGATCATGTCTTTAAAGCCTGAAAATACGGGATGACACTTTACTTCACAAAAATCCCAAATTCAAAATTTTCATTTTTCTCAACCTTAACTAAATTCCAGCAATGCATGTTCAAAAGGATCCATTGGATTTTTACATCTCCTGAGGATCCAACAAAAATTTCAGTTTGCAGATACCTAATTTTAGATGTTTGTATCGCTCTAATTGAATATGAAAATGGAAAAACCAAATCAATCCATTATCTTGTCCAAATCGTTGATTGCGACGATCTCAATGATCAACGACAGAATTAGATTCATGAAAATCCGGTACATCTAATTACCGATCCTGCTTTCTCAAGGGTCATTGAATTTTTCAACATTTATCATCAATGTTGGGCATTAATCGAATAATGAAAAACATTAATATATTGTGAAAACACTACTTTCGCCTATAATGATGAGTTTAAAGACTACATGGAGGTGGATGGAGCAATGTCAGCAGATATCTTTGATTATCTCTTAGATATTGAAGTTGAAAAATTCTTATCAGAAAAAGGAAAAAAAATCTCTTTAAATTATTTGAAGAATGCGATCCAGAGCATCTTAAGCAACTTGATGAAGATTTTGATGATTATCCAGATAATGATGGTGTGGAAGATATAATTGGAGACGAAGGAATGCAGAATCTCAATAATGATGACTAGTCTTGTCATCATTAAAAGTTTTAAAAAGTGGTTGCCTCAGTGTTGTATTATTTTGACAAGTGTCTGGTCCGTAAAATAAAGTGTGTACTGTAGAGTCCGTATGTACTATAACAATGTGAAAAAACTTTATGTACTGTAGCCATTATAGTATCCTATATACCCCCATCCCCTCTATAAATAGAGAGGTCGAGTGCTGAGAAGAGACACGGTCATCTGAGTATTCTTGAGCACAAGATAAGTTGGGATTCTTCTCCAATGATCATAGCTTAAATCCCTCTTCAAGCTTTCCATTGTAATATCACCACTTTCAAACTTTCAATAAAAGAAGTTTCCCAATAGGGAAAGTTATTCAATCGAACCTTATGTCTTAAATATTATAGTTTCTTGATTAAAGTTTCACTATCTCTTAAAAATACTTTAAACTTGATTAGTGACTACAGTCTGAGTTAGGAAACGAAACGGATGTATGCTGTGCCTGGTATAAGGAAGGTGGGGTTGAGATTAGCAATCTCTGTAAACCGGAAGTTAGAGGAACGTCGGAGTCTAGCGCCGACTGAGTTCAGGTAACGGTCAAAACTCTCTAATTAAGCTTTAAGGATTTCGCTAGGCGTGGTGGACCTATAACCACAGAAATTATAATATATAAGTTATAAGTAGTTGATTGTGATAACTAGTACCAGTAAAGTCATTATAAGAAGTTTAATCAGTCAAAACAAGCTTATTTGCACGTTTTTCCTATTCCAGGGACTATTCTGCAATTTCCAAAAGTTCAAGGGTTAAAATAATAGAAAAAGGGGCCTAAAAGTCTTTTGTTCGAAAAATTAGGGACCCCTAGTGTTATTTTCAAAAAATCAGAGATCAAAAAATATTTAACCAAAAACATAGGGTACCTCGGAGCCATTTACTGTTATTTTCGTAAGTTTCATCTTTCCAAGCTGTTCAAAAAATCTTTTCGTTCTCATATGAAGTTGAGAAAATTAAAGGTACAGAGAAAGGCTTGATAAATTTTCAGAATTTATACAACCCTTCAGACTTCATAGTTAGTTGACACTTGACAGCCATTTCGAGTTGGGAGGAAGGATGTTACTCATTACACAGGGCGTCAAGAGGTTGCACTTTACACAAGGTGACACACCCCCCCTCCCCCCTTCCTTTTATGTCCACTTCTTCATCACTCGACCTCTTCCACGCAAAGCACTGAATCAATGATCCAAAACCCAAAGCTCACCACCCTGTTCCCCAAGGTAGGCCCGGAACAGCTGCTCCTACCTAGTCCCTACCCCAAAAGGCGAGTGCTTGTACTGATCAGCTGTCCCAGAACTCTGTTGAAACCTCTCAGGTTTGAACACCTCAGGCTCGTCCCACAGCTGTGGGTCCCGGTGGATGGCCCATGCATTTACCAGTAACATGGTGCCACATGGGATATCAAAACAGCCTATCTGGCAGTCCTGAGATGACAAGTGTGGAAAAAGAACCGGAAGAACAGGGAACATTCGAAGTGTTTCAAACATGATGCACTGAAGTGAAGGTAGGGGAGTCTTGGAAGGTCTGACTCCTCGAGCAGACGATCTTGACCAACTTGAATGTCTATTTCAGATTTAGCCTTGTCCAAAACTTGAGGATGGTTAAGCAAAAGTGACATTGCCCACTCCATTGTTAGTGAAGATGTGTCCGTCCCGGCAATTGGCAAGACCTGTACATCAGAATGCAGTAATTGTCAACAAAGAATGCTGTGCTCAATGAGCTGAAAATGATCATGTGGTTTTTGTTTGATTTGAAGTATCAGACACCTCAAGCACCTCCGTGATTATCTCAGTAAACCTCATCGCCTCCCCGGAATCCTCCACTCCCTCACCACAATACCTCTTCCCAGCAAGCATTCTTAGCATGACATCAATGTCAGATCACTGAACACAGATTTCAGCTCCACTTTAGTACATCCTTTGCTCAATTTTTTATAAATTTGACTGAGTAAATGCCTACTTTCGTCTCTTCTGATCCAAACAGACTTGTTCAGAAAGTTTGGTGAGAACACCTCAAGTGAGGTTATCCTCCTATGGTTCCTCCAATGCTCACCACAAGGTGCAGAGACCATGTCAGTGGCGTCTCCAATGCTCGCCAGAAGAATAGGGCGGTTTGCAAAGACGACATCGTTCTTTGAGAAGCATTGTTCAACAGCTGATGGTGAAGAGACCAAGACCACAAGCCTAGACCCAAATTGAAGGGAAACAATTGGACCATATTTTTGGGATAGTTTTTGCAGGGTTTATTTAACTGGGACTTTCAGAAGATGAAGATGGCCTATCAGACGAAGAGGTGGTGGACTTGGGAGGAAGCTTAAGGGGTTTCTTTTTCCATTGAGTCCAGGATTTCAGAAGCAGCAGCAGAGCAAGTAACAAGAAGAACGATGGGTAGAGCCATTTTCTTCCATTGTCACCCCCCCTGCATGTGTCAAAAATCAAAATGTGTGTATGTATGCAATGAGTTGTTGTGTTGTTTTGGGATTTAAATATTCATCTTCGATAAAGATTCTATTTCTGGTTCAAATGGGCGTAAAGATCAATGCAGTTGGGATTTGAATTCAAACATTTGTCGGTCAAATTAACTAACATTTACAAATATTTTCGATAGAAAATTTAGAGACGATGGGTTTATTTCTTATATTTTTGAACAATTCATCAAAAATTCCAAGGTAAAAGTTCTATTAAAAAAAAAAATCATATATATGTGTATGTGTATATGTTCATGTTAGGGCTAATGAGCTCTCCATTAATTGATTAATAATTAGATTGATTCTTTAAGCATATTAAGTCTTTAAATGTAATTTATTCTAACATTGTGTTGTGCTCACACACGTGAGCTTTCTATAAGGTTTTTACTTTTAAAAAATATTATTTATGAGCGTTAATCATATGTCAGTTAAAATTAGGAAAATAATTTCATTTATTTGCACACTTACTTGTTAAATCCCATTTGTAGGTCAAAATAAGTACAGAAAATAAAAATAAAAGCAAAAAATATAGTCAAATCAACTAGACACGAGCCTTAATATTTTATCAACTTCAGTCAATTCATAATATGTATAATTTACTGTTTTTTGATGCAACAGACGATACATGCAAAATCTCGACCCCAACCACAAAAAAAAAAAAAAAAGATGCATGCAAACCAAAGTTTCCTATTGCGATTGTCGAAATTTCGATTTACAGTGGAAATAAGATAACTTCACTGAATGCAACAATGATATAAGAAAGTTTCCCATGATTAGGAGTCCCATTAGCTATGACTTCTGCTTGCCAATATACACATGACAAAAGGAAAAAGAAAAAAGAAAAGTTGCTTTGTTGATTAGATAGGATATGGTAATTATCGGTCTGATTTTTATTAATCAGTTTTTATTCATAATCATGGACGTGACCTCACTATTAGCAATTGAACAGCCCACTCTCTAATGAAAAAGTTTCTATGATTATCAAGAGAAACCAACCGCAATCTAGAAGGCTCATGCATGAGCTTAGATATTAAGCTTTGCTAAGGTTAATTATCTTACTCATATGTCTAAACATTCGCAAATTTTTGTATATTAATATAGATTGGTTCAAATACTTTAACACTTATTTTTTAAAAGAAACCTTTTGTTTATAATTTGTAAATGAAGAAATTTTATAATTTAAAAGGTTGTACCCTTTGTACGTTGACAGTTAAATTAACTCTGATTAATATAGGACAAAAGATCTCCAAAAGAAATATAAGTGTGTTTTTGTTTTCTTAAGAAAAATAATCTATTGTCAACTTACGTGGAAAAGCAAAGAAACAGATAGTAACAGGACAAAAATAAGTCCAACAATTTATACGGCCCCTGAAGTTTCTTCCGAATCCAAATCAATCTTGTACATAAAATTGGTACAAAAATAAAAAAGAAAATAAATATGATGGGCTTCTAATGACCTGACCCCTGTCTATTAGGACCAGAAGCCATTGTAAACACTCTGCCTTTTGAAGTAAACCATGCTTGATTCTTCCATTGAGAAGGGGGAGCTTGAAATGAAGGAACCTCAACCACCTCCATGTCTTCAGCAGCTGCAACATCCCTTCTCTGATTTTCCGACACGATGAGACTAATCTTGCTTGCAAATACCAGCAGCATTGCTATGGCTGATGCTGCATAAATGTGAACTCTTCTGAGTTTATGCATGTCTTCTAATGTCAGATTCTTAAGGCCAAGTAAGGGAAGTTATGTTCAAAGTGGCTCATATAAGGGTTGCCTTTTCATGGCTTTTGGTGGGGTTTTGCCAGCTTTTTCATGTAAGGCATCAAGTGCAAACATAAAGATCACTGTTTTTTACACATGGATTTCCATTGTTTCCCAGTTTGTAACAACCAATGGCCTTTATGTAAACTCATGCTTTTGGGGTACTTTGGTGACATGCTTGGACATGGTCTGCCCATGCACAATTATTTGTCGCCCATTTGTACTCTTCTTTGTGATCATACTTGACCACACCCATTTTGACATCTTATCATTTTGTGCACAATTTTTAAAAGTGCAATATAAGCTAGGGGTGTTGGTAAGACATGGTGTTAAATTTGTTTATATAATTTGAGTTTGATTGCAATTAAAATTTTGTCACTTTTTAGCATTAAAGTTTGTCTAAACACTATGCAATTCTTTCCATAGTTGAATGATTAAAGAATGTATTACTTAGATTAATGATATGATTATTGATTGAATAATTTTTAAATTAATAAGAAATCGAAAAATAAAAAGAAGAAGAAGAATATGCAGACCTTGTTTGCCTTTCCACTCACAAGCTTGAAGTAGAACACAAGACAAACTATATCAACAACAAAAAAAATGTATGAACATGCAATTAAACACAACTCCAGGCAAGTCATTGCACAAAGTTCATCAAGTAGTAGATATGTTTGATATTTGACACTAAATAGTCTTGATAACATCACAAAACAGACTGGATTTTCAAAATAATATGTAGGCCAGAGGTTAGGTAGCCATGCTTTGCTATGTCAGATGAACTGGTTGTTTTCGTAGTGCCCCTATATACAAATCACCACAAGTTATCTTGAAGTTAGTACTCGGAATTACTAAAATAGTCCAATCTCAAATCCAAAATTTGGAAAGAAATGGAATGAATCAAAGATAAATAAATAAATAAATTGTATCAGACAATTTTACAAGAAATTGTAATACTGAGTAGCAGATAATTTGTAATTTCAAGGCAAACTATACGATACAAAATTGCAAATTAATGCCTTCTTATAGATGCATTGTTGGTCACAAACTAACATTCAAAATACCTAACTGAGTTTGAGCTCTCTTGAACACCAACTAGAGTTCGTGAAAATCCTGTGTCTCCCATTCCTCTAGTGTTAGAACGCATCACATGCTCCTGTTTTTGGACCATAAACTGCAAGACCATGGTTCTCATGGTGGATATCTTTCTATTGTGCATTCGCGCCAAAGGTTTATAAGCACACCATAGTGGTAATGGTACACATATAACAAGTTGCCCAAGTCAAGAATGAGCCATGCCATACTCCTCGATAAGCCAAACCTCAC
This sequence comes from Carnegiea gigantea, assembly GCA_029747015.1. Taxonomy (NCBI): domain Eukaryota; kingdom Viridiplantae; phylum Streptophyta; class Magnoliopsida; order Caryophyllales; family Cactaceae; genus Carnegiea; species Carnegiea gigantea. The sequence goes on from JAKOGI010001538.1 coordinate 136,354, forward strand.
TCTCAGTAAAACTGCACCCATAAACACTTCAAAAACACATGAAATAATTCATCTTGTATTGGATTCATTAGCGATTGGAATACGACTAAACTATTCGGTCTCAACATCAAATGCCTAGATCTTGCACTCCTTCCAAGTCATTGCACCATTGAAAAAAAAATCATTTAGAAATACGGATGGCAATAGGGCGGGTTGGGGACGGGAGGCATATTCCCCGTCCCCGTTCCTGTCCCCGTTCTTGCCCAGCTCCCTGCCCCATTCCCTGTTGCAGGGAAAAAATTCCTCCCCGTCCCCATCCTCAGCAGGGATTCAATCCCCGACGGCCAGCAGGGATTTTAACCTGTAAATTTTTTTCTCCGATGTGAAAACTATATTACAAGTTGGATATTGGATGAACGGTCAAGTTTCCTAACAGACTTAGCTCAATTAATTGTACAAAATTCTTGTACGATCCATGCAATGCAAGTTTAACAAACTTCATCAAAGTTTATAATTCAACTCAAATTAAAGTTTAACAAGTCAATGCAACACAATGAAACTAAAGTCTAAGAAGTTAAACACAAACTAATCAAAGTCTAAGAAGAAAAATAAGGATTATATAGCTAAGGCTTTTTCAAGTAAATTTAACTTTCTAACATTAATCTTATGTTCATAAATAAATAATTTATATATAATTTTAATTATAAATGAAAATGGGGGTGAATTTTTTTTCCTCAAACAGGAACGGGGAAGCGGGGATGGGGACGGAGATTTTTCCCCATGCGGGTAAGCAGGACAGGAACAGGGTAAAATTTTGCATTGTCCCCGTCCCCATCCCCATTGGGGACAGAGATTTTTTTCCCAATGCGGTGCAGGGCCCCAGCGGGGATGGAGATTCCCTGCCTCACTGCCATCCCTATTTAGAAAGGCTTGAAAGTTGTACCAGGTATTTGGCGTATCATCAATACGTCTCCATTTACTTTGAAAGTCGGTTAGACGACTAATATACTTTATCTATTAAGTTTAAATAGAAAAAAAGTTAGATATAAAAATCTTTACCCGTCATAACTAGCGACATGAATGCAAATTTTGTTGATATCAATATTTGATTAGGGGAAAAAAAGGAGATATAAATGAATATTTTTTATTTTACACCCTTTGGCCATTCATTATTATTATCCACATAGTAACAGTACCCTGATCTTCCGAGCTAATAAATCAGTGCAGCTGCTTTAGAGCATGCCCAACCATTGAAATGGCTGGCCCCGTAGTTCCAAAAAATTTGACGTGAAGCATTTCCAACCAAGAGGGAATGCATGGCAGGACGTGTGGGAGAAGTAGGGGTGATCAAAACCGGTTAATTGAAAATTTTGGTTAATCAAAAATCGGTTAACCGGAAAGCTGGTTCACAAAAATTGTGAACCGAAAATAGAACCGAAACTTTCGGTTAACCGAAAATCAATCAGCCGAATTTTTCGGTTCGGCAAAAATGTGAACCGTAACTGAACCGAAAAATTCGGTTAATCGGATTTTCGGTTCGGTTACCGGTTAACCGTTAATTTAAATTATTAGTTTTCAATTTTCACTCCCTTTTTAATTAATTTAACTATTTGAGGCACCAAATATTAATTTAGATATTATTGTATGTTTAGTCTTATCTTTTAATAATTATAAAATCTACTTGACTAATATAAAATTTAGTATTTTTTTAAAAAATGAAGTTTTGGTTTTGGTTAACCGCGCAGTTAACTAAATCTCAAACGGCCAAACTGAAACTAAAACCGAAACCGAAAAATTTTTTTGGTTTGGTTAATCGGACCAAATTTTTTAGAAAAATTAGATCAATTAATTAGTTTTTCTATTCGGTTTTTTGGTTCCATTTTTCAATTTTAGTTTTTTGTGCTCACCCCTAGGGAGAATGGACTACAGTTTCCCTGTTTGTTCCACTCAATGAGGGTAAGAAGGAGTTAGGGTAAGTCTTGGCCCCTTACTTCCCTCAACTTTCTATTTTCTTACACTTTAAAATAGGATTTAAGGAGAAATAAGGAGAGAGTATTTTATACATTTACCCTATAAATCTAAATATAATATATTTTTATCTATTTAATAAGAATATATGTATCAATTATTTTATTTACTCTTATTTATTCGTTTATTCTGCCAAACAAAAATTAATCCTTACCCTCAATAAATTTTCAAATAAAGATAAATAATTTATTCTTGTTCACTTTTCTCAGTCCTGCTTACTTTTATTCCTCCAAGTTAATCCCTTCCCAAACGAACCTTTACTGGCTGTGTGAGAACGAAAATCAGAAGGGTGGGAGGGCGCGGAGGCCTGCGTCAAATCTATTGGACACCGAAGAGAGAGAAAGAAAGAACGATGGGAAGCTCCAACACCGGCGGGAGGGACGATTCCGGCAACGCCGCCGGCAGTGATTCCTCCAATGGAGGACTCCCCGATTCCAATTCCACTCTCTACTCCGAAGGCGAGAAAGTCCTCGCCTATCACGGTCCTCGCATCTACGAAGCCAAGGTCTCTCTCTTATAATTTCTTCTCTGTATTTGCTTGCTAATCTGCAGAATTCAAATTTCTTTTGCTATTTTCGCATGCAATTCATTTGAATATTTCAATTTGGTATCTTAATTGTGCATTCCGAATAGTTGTTGTTCAGTTTCGTACTGAACAAAGGGATAATTCTACGGGACTGTGATTTTTAGGGTTTCTAGATTCGGAGGAATGGCCTACAACTTGACAAATTGATGTGTTACATCCCATTTGTTACTATGGAACATTCAGAAGCTTGCTTACTTTAATAGAATTCGTCATTAATAGGGAAATTTAGAATCGGAAAATACCCTGAGTAACTTGTGTGCTGAAATAGTTTACTTTAATTGTGTGTTGTAATTTTAATGCGATGTGCTTTGTATTTTCATTTGATAATAGTCAATGCTACATACCTTGTCCAGCAAAAGCGTCATCTGGTGTCCTGTATTACTTTTTTGCAGATCCAAAAAGCCGAAATCCGTAAAAAGGAATGGAGATACTTTGTTCATTACCTGGTAAGTATGAACCTTCTTAGGTTCCTTTTGTTCGTAATATTTGTTGGTTTGAGTTAGCAAAGGCAACTCATTCCAGTTCACATGATCAGCTGTGAGCGTTAGCAGTTGTTATTGGGATTTAGTGGTCATCATTTTTCAATTTTGAGCCCTTGCTTTTGTGTTTTTGAAATATCTAGCATGATGAAATCCCTTAATGACAGATGAACCATTTTCTTCATTTGCAGGGTTGGAACAAAAAGTAAGTAAATCTTTGTCAAATCTGCCGATATAAAGGTCATGCTGGTTTTGTTCCTCCAGTTTTGCTTGTGTACGTGAAGTTTTTCTTTCCCTTTGGCATCAATTAAACATGATGCTGTTTTGGTGAGGAGGATGCATACAGACCTATTTATCATGCTTTGGAAGGTGTCTAGATTTGGATGTTGTTGTTTATTCGACATAATGGCCTGCAAACTTACAGGATTTCGTAAACTCATGAAGAGTTAGCCACTCTAAATAATGACCTAGATTGCTGAACTGAATTTCTTATGAAACTTTTTTTAATCCGGTTTCCTATTTGGTCTATCTCATACAAGGAAAATTGGAAACAAAGTTAATTACCTAACAATACGTGCACACGTTTCCAACAGCTGGGATGAATGGGTTGGCGCAGATCGGCTGATGAAATATACAGATGACAATATACAAAAACAGCAGGCCCTGGAGAAAAAGCAGGGTGCAGATAAGAATCATAAATCTGGACGTTCTACCCAGGCGAAGCCAAAAGGCTCTACTGGTCAGCCACCTCCTGCAAGTAAATATTGATTTCCATGTGAAAAGGCTTTAATATCTCTGCATTTTGCTTTTGAATGTGTGATGAAGTAATTCTAGATTTTATGTTTGTCCGAGCCTGAATTTGTTGAGGACTTGAGCTTGAGCATTACAGCAATTGGTACCTGTGTTTTGAGTTGTATAATACGTTATAAGCGGCATCTTAAATGTCTTGTGGAATTAAGCTTCCTGTAAATCACCATTTGGATGTTGAGCTTTTTTCGTGAGACTTGTTGCCTCTTGGCCAGGCATGAGGTTTCTTTTGCTTCCTTAGGGATTATATTGAATCATGTGCTTACTGCTTAGATGTATGCACATGTGAGCTTGCATGAAAAAGGAACTGTTCAGACTGAACTTGCAATGTCTGTCTTGATACTTTATGCGCTATTGGAGGTTCGTTTATTCATTTGTTGACCAGCATTAGGCTTCCATATGAAGTCGTTAAGCCCTGCTTTGATCAAGCAAATTACCAGTCTACCACTGTAGTTTGTGGCTTGGCTTTTTTCAGTCCTTGGTTTTTTAGAGATGATGAGGATTGGAAGACGGAAAAAATGTTGTGAGAGATTGTTGAGATTGAGGAGTGAACTTCCGCTAGCCTCCTGTATATTTGTGCGCAGCACAGTTCACTGATCAGCCAAGCCTAATCTTCCTCTAACTTGTTGTCAAGCCATAAGGAAAACAGCATCAACTGCGACTTGGATTGGATTATCTGTTTTCAATAAGTCTGAGCATTGTGTTGTGAAGCAGTGAAGGTATGGTGTTACTTAACTAGATGAGCAGAGTAGTGAGTCATCATTTGATTTATTTGACCTCAATGTCATTCAGGTGGTGAGCTTTGTTGGTTTTTTTTTGAACTTGTAGGCGATCCTTGCTGCAGTCAGCAAGCACCTGCAACTGAATTTGCTCTGTGATATTTTGTTGGCTGTGTGACATCGGCCAAATCTATTAGTGATGAAAGTGAAGTTGTAACTCGTAAGACTTTGATGTTTGAAATTAGTGTTTGCTTTGCTGTGTGCCTTCTGTATTTCCTCTGTTCATGTTGCTCTAGGAAGTAGATTAGCTCAATACAAATGTTATTCTTCCGGTGCGTTTTCACGTTTTGTTTGCATCCTAGTGGCACCATAGCAGAGAAGTATGAGTTGTGATTGTCAAATTCAGGAAATTTCCTTGGAAGATGTAGTAGGTACTAGGTAGTCTAGTCTCTCATTGTTTCCCTTTGCTTACTTGTTGCAGATACAAAAGTGGATAAAGAAGATGCCAAGAACACTGGTAAGGCAGGCAGCAAGTCCGGAGATTTTGTAATTTAGTGTTGATGATGTTGTTATCAAGCTAATTTATCATGATGTTTATACCTATTCTACCTACTGCCATTAGTAATATTTTTGATTACTTAGTAGTAGTACTGCTTTTATTTATTTTTATTATAATAATTTCAACTATTACGGGCTGCACTACAATTTTTATAACTCTAATATTGATTTCAATATATTTCATTTATCTTTCAGAGGTAGCCTCTCTAATAACTTCAATCTTGGGTATGGCTGCATAGATTTTAATCTACGCAAGCCTTTCTGCAGCAGAACCTATGCTTTATGTTGTTACTGCTGCAGGATGAAAGGATGTGTGGCTGGTTCATAATTATTCTGAACTGGATAAGCTGTCATTTGATACTCAATGTCCAAACAGATCACTGAATTATAAGGAGTTCGCCTTGGGAAAGTGTTGAAACTAAATTTTCATCCATTGCTTTTCACAATGTAATTTCCTTGTGTTTGCAATTTTACACAGCGGCAAAAGGGAAAAAGCGGAAAAGTGAGTCAGCTGTAGAGGTGGGCTTCTCTTGAGTGATAGTTGCTTTATGTACTTGAAAATTAAGGTTGATTCATTACCCGTTGTATGGCTTTAGTGAAAAATAATCACACCACTTCCTCAGCTGTGTTGTTCTCAAATTGTTATCATACTTTCTCTTATGGTCTTCTCCAAACTGATTGTCTGCTTTCCTTTCTAGTGCAATTTGCCCTCTAGTCTCCACTCTTTCTACCTCTCTTAGAATTTCCCTATGTTTGGACTCAATCACTTGCATTTTGGGAACTGATACTTTTATGCTGTGCCTGTTTACGTTGTCGCACACTCCCACTTCGCACTTTGTTTGCTAATAATGTCAGTTGTATGTTTTACTTTTGCTGACCTGACGTGTGTCGCCTTACCTAATCTTCCTGTGCCATTTATTTTATTTATTTATTTTTGAAAAATATTCTTCATCATCATCTTTGAATATGGCTACCCTTGCACTATTGTTGTTTATATTTTAACTTCAATTACTGCATATGTGTGTGTTCCTTTGTACTCCTGCCAACAGTTTGTTATTTGTGTGTATTAGGTTTGTCTAATTGAATTGAAATTGCTTCTGTTTAATCCATTTTGTTTGTGATAACAAAGTGTTTGATTTATATTTTGATGTTGATGGATACTGCTTTGTATATTTGGTAGAGGGAAAGCATTTCTGCAGAAAAGCTTGTGAAGATCCAGATTCCTTCGACACTGAAAAAGCACCTGGTTGATGATTGGGAATTTGTTACTCAACAGGATAAGGTATCCTATTGGTGCTCAATCTCTTCTAGCATTCGATTACAACCCCCCCCCCAAAAAAAAAGGATTTGCAGCAGTTATATTGACCTTGCCCCAGGCTGCTTGTGATAGCAAGGGAAATGAAATGTGAGCATATATCGGGGAGTTGGGAGTGCAGGACAATGTTAGCTGTTGGACTTGATGGTTGATGCTGGGTTTTGTTCTTGGCTAGAGTTAACTTATGAGTTTCACTGGTTCAAATCATAAATCATCTTAACTACTGATGGTTAAATCTTGCTGTTGTACTTGATGCTGAGTTTTGTTGATGTCGTATCTCCTAAGGAATTCTATGGCAATGTGTATTCTAGGAAGAATAGGAGATTTCGTAATCTAGGAATCCTCTTTTAGGATAAAATCTTTTATTTTCCTCGATTATTCTTAGTTATCAAATCTTATCGTAATCTTTAGATTTATTTTCTTTTTCAGCTGTATCGATTCCTATATAAACCCCCCTCATGCTTTGGGGAAAGACACACTTGAATGAATTGAATTATTAAGTTCTCAGAAATTCTTGTGTTATTTTCTAGGTGTAGGAATTGCTCTTAGAGTGTCCTACATCAAATTGGTATCAGAGCCTTTGATCCTAACCGCTGCAAAACCCTTCCTGACTAGAGTTTTCTGTCCTAGCTTCCCTTTGATTTTCCTTCTGCCTTTTTTTCCCTACGTTCAAAAAAAAAAAAGAGGAAAACAAAAAACGATCCAGAAACCCTAAGCCTTGCTGTCTGCCGTGACACCACTACCCAGGATCGGCGGCGACCACCAGCCACCCCCATCGACCACCCACCCACGGTCGACACCTCCGGTCGACCACCACCGTGCCACCACCACCAGCCAGCGCTCGCCGGAACCCTAATCTTCGAAACCACAACCCTAGCCGCTGCTCCTCCACTCCTTCGAGCCACCACCAAAACGCACCGCCCACCAACGCCGACCACCACCCAGCACTCGACCCTCCTAGTCGACCCCCACTATACACCCACCGACCTTAGCCGACAACCGGAACCCTAGAATCCCAAATTCGAAACCCTAATTATCGACTTTCGTCTATAACCGAAACCCTAGACCCCAAATCCACGCTTGAACCCTCATACTTAGCCAAAATTCACTTCATTCCTGTGTTGCTCACTTAGTTGCGACCAAAAGCCCCAAATCAATTGGTAGAACGCGCTTCGCTTTGCCCTTCAATTGGTTGTTTACAACCCGCACAGCCCTAGGTTGTGTAACCGTGGCCGGAATCCTCTTGCCGTGCCATCTCGCCGCTGCCGGCCCCTCTTGCCGTGCCATCTCACCGCTGCCGGCCCCTCTTCTCGCCGGAAATCGTGCGTGGTGGCTCGTCTCTAGTCGCTGTTTGGTTTGTTCCTGTGTGCTGCTGCAATTCGTTCCATCTTATCACAGGGTGATGTGCCTTTGGTGCTGCTGAGAAGTGTTCAAGGAACCCTCTGTCCCATCTTGCTACAATACCTTGCTATGCCCCTGTTACGTGCTGCCCAGAATCGTTGCCATAACCTCATCCGAATCTGACTTCAGTTGGTCGCTATTGTGGTAAAGGCGTTTCTTGGACCAGTACTTAAGTACACTACGAGGTACGGGGAACTCAATTTACTTTGATAAGAGTTTGATTCTCGATAAGCGAAATTAGCCTAATTCCTGATTGTTTGGGTTTTTGAGTGTTGCTTGGATCCTGATTTTTCCCTTGCTACTTATTCCCTACTTGGTTCGAGTCGTCTCAATAATCCATATCAAACTTTGTGATTTGTGGTGTGTGTAGTGGTTGTTTATCGCTGTCTTTACTATTGCAACTTGGTTTGATCTCAGCACTTACATCTTGCATTCATAGTTGCATTCACCATGTCATCCTCACCCAAACAGCCTTACCAATCTCAGATTAACACCCTATCTGAAAGGCTTGACCGTCAAGATGCTAGGTTTGACCAGCTCGAGGCCAAAATTGACAAACTTACCTGAGCATTTGAGAAGTTACCCATGCTTGACCAACCTCAAACCCCACCCCAATTTCCCCCCGACCTACTTGTGGGAGGGAATGATCGTCGTCAGTGGGTCGTTTATAAGTCAAGTAGGACTAATGAGCTTGAGGAGAGGGAACCAGAACCATTGACCCCATCTAACCCTCGCATGCAAGGGGAGAGGAGTAACTTGAGGCATGACCAAGGGGACCATAGGAACTGTTGGTTTGACACCCCTGGAGATGACAGGAGGACGAGTAACCCTAGGGAGCCTAGACATGCAAACCTTGAAACTGACCGTAGGAGTATTCACGAAGGCTACTCTGATATTACTAGAAAGGTGAAAGTTGATGTACCCTCTTTTGACGGAAAGATAGATGCTACTACTTTTTCTGACTGGATAGTTGCTATGGAGGACTATTTTGACTGGTATGAGATGTCTGATATTGAGCGTGTTTGATTTGCTAAGATGAAACCCATAGGACCTGCTAGGAAATTTTGGCAAACTGTCACGAGTCACCTTGAGCGAATGCGTCAATCTCCTATCATTCAATGGGAAGTTATGAAGGATAGGTTGAAAGAAAAGTACCTTCCTTCTTTCCATAAGGCACACCTTGTCGATCAGATGCTAGACCTTAGACAGTCCACCTCTAGTGTGTTTGATTACATCAATAGTTTTGAAGAATTGACTCAGCGTTGTGACCTTCTGGAGGATCCTTCCATTACCATAGCCTGCTTCATTCGGGGCTTACGGACTGACCTTAAGAGGGAAGTAACCTTATCTGCGCCTTATACTCTCGATGAGGCTTACCACAAAGCTTTAGAGGTTGAAAAACTTGATAAGCTTTACCCTGTGCGACGTGCTGCTCCTTCCTCTAGGGCCCCTGCCCTTTCTGTTTCTAAGATGACTGAGTTTTCTGTGAGTGCTTTAACTTCCAAGGGTCATAACCCCCATAACCCACCTAGAGTAGCCCCGCAGGGCGCTTCCTCTGGTACATCTCGTAGCCCAATCCAATGTTTTAGCTGTCGTGGGAGAGGTCATTATGCTTCTGAGTGCCCTCACCGTACCCTGGCCGTAGAGCATGAGTCCTTTGAGCCACCCGAACTTGAGGAAGAGGTCGTTAACTACGAGGGAGATTTTGAAGATCTTGTTGATGTTGAGAATAGCCTTCTTCATGATGCACATCTTGGAGTTGTGAGATGCCTCTTAGCCAACCCAGTCATGAACGATGAGTGGAAACGTACCACCATCTTCTATACTCTTGTGAGGTGTGGGGAAACTCTTTTGAAAATGGTTATAGATGGTGGCAGTACCATGAATGTTGTTGCTGAGGCCGCTATAAGGCGTTGTCATCTTAAACAGAACCTCACCCCCACCCTTTCAAAGTAGCCTGGGTCAACAAGACCCACCTCACCGTTACCCATAAATGTAAGATTCCAATCCAAATTAGTGGTTACAAGGACGATGTTTTATGTGACGTCCTTCCAATGGGTGTCGCTCACATTCTCCTAGGTCGTCCTTGGCTTTATGATCGGAATGTCTTAAATAACGGGAAAGAGAACACTTATACTTTTAGGTACATGAATAAGAACATCACTCTCAACCCATGTCGACCTAGAGAGTCGCTGTCTTTCCCAGGGCCCAAACCTTCCCCAACCTTGTCCTCTCCCCACAGTGTGTCTACTCCTTCTAAGGGAACTATTTCCCTCCTTCACCCCAGACCTTTTGAAAGATTGGGAAACTCTAACAAGTTCTTCCTGACAATGTTAGCTAGGGAGCTAGCTTCAGACCCCATTGCCTTCCCTAACGTCCCTTCTGATGACCTCTCTCTTCGGGACCTCCCAGTTGAGATTGATGACCTGCTTAAAGAATTTGTCGATGTTGTCCCCGAGGAACTTCCTACTGAGCTCCCTCCCCTTCGTGACGTACAACATGCTATTGACTTGGTTCCTGGTTCCCAACTCCCTAACCTTCCTCACTATAGGTTGAATCCAACTGAGCGAGAAGAATTGAATAGGCAGGTTCAAGAACTATTGTCTAAGGGCTTTGTTCGTCACAGCATGAGTTCCTGTGCGGTCCCTACCCTCCTTACCCCTAAGAAGGACGGATCGTGGAGGATGTGTGTCGATAGTAGAGCCATCAATAAGATTACAGTCAAGTATAGGTTTCCCATTCCAAGGTTAGAGGACATGCTTGATTGTTTTGCTGGGCTAGCTGGTTCTCTAAGATAGACTTGCGTAGTGGTTATCACCAGGTCCGCATTAGACCAGGAGACGAATGGAAAACTGCCTTTAAAACCCAAGATGGCTTATTTGAGTGGATGGTTATGCCTTTTGGGCTATCCAATGCTCCCAGTACCTTTATGAGACTCATGACTCACGTTCTTCACCCATTTATGGGAAAACTTCTGGTCGTCTATTTTGATGACATCTTGGTATATAGCAAATCTAGGACTGATCATGTTGACCATCTCAAGCAACTCCTGTGCGTACTTAGAGAGGCCAAGCTCTTTGCTAATCTGAAAAAGTGCAACTTCCTTCAAACCCAAGTCTTTTTTTTAGGATTCATTGTGTCCGCTCAAGGTATCTCCGCTGACCCGGACAAAGTTAGAGCCATTAGGGATTGGCCTGAACCTAAGACCCTTACTGAGGCTAGGAGTTTCCATGGTCTAGCCTCCTTCTACAGGCGGTTATCAGACACTTCAGTTCTATCATGTCACCTATTACAGACTGCTTGAAGAAAGGCCCATTTCAGTGGACTCCTAAAGCGGCATCTGCCTTTAAGGAGATTAAAGACATGATGTCATCTGCTCCAATCCTTAGGCATCCTGACTTTAGTGAGGTTTTTGAGGTTGCTTGCGATGCCTCTGGATATGGCATTGGTGGAGTGTTAAGCCAGGAGGGACACCCCATAGCTTTCTTTAGCGAAAAGCTTAGTGAATCTAGGCGGATTAAGTATACCACCTATGAGAAGGAGTTGTATGCTCTGCTTCAGTCCCTTCGTCATTGGCGTTATTACCTTCTCCCGCATGAATTTGTTGTATATTCGGATCATGAGGCCCTTAAGCATTGGAATTCTCAGTCTAATATCAACCCTAAGCATGCTAGGTGGATTGAGTATATTAGTGAGTACTCCTTTGTCCTTAAGCACAAATTTGGTGTTGAGAATAAGGTAGCTGATGCCCTCAGCCGCATTGGTTGCATCTTACAGACAATGCGGGTTGAGGTTCTCGGTTTCGACAAGCTCAAAGGCACTTACACCTCTTGTCCTGACTTTTCACTCATTTACTTGGACCTTTCGGCTGGATATCGCAACCGTCACGTTGACTTTGTCATTCATGACGGTTTCCTGTTTCGGGGGTCCAAGTTATGCATTCCTAAGACTTCGTTCCGGGACTTCTTAGTTTGGGAGATGCATGCTGGGGGATTAGCTGGCCACCTGGGTAAAGATAGGACGATTGCTTTGGTTGTAGATCGCTTCTATTGGCCCTCTCTCAAAAGAGATGTACTTCGCATTGTGTCTCAGTGCCGCACCTGTCAGTTAGCTAAGACTAAGAAGCATAATACAGGACTTTACACTCCTCTTCCTATCCCACATGCTCCGTGGAAGGACATTAGCATGGACTTTGTACTAGGTCTTCCTCGAACATCTCGTGGTCTTGATTCAGTCTTAGTTGTGGTTGACAGATTTTCTAAGATGGGCCACTTTATTGCTTGTAACAAGACAGCTGACGCTTCACATGTTGATAAGTTAGTCTTTCGAGAGATTGTTAGGTTGCATGGTCTTTCCACTTCCATAGTGTCTGATGGGGATGTCAAATTCATGAGCTATTTCTGGAAGACCTTATGGAGACTGTGTGGTATTACTCTGAAATTTTCCGCGGCCTTTCACCCTCAAACGGATGGGCAAACTGAGGTTGTTAACCGCAATCTAGGGGAGTTACTTCGTTGCGTTGTGGGCGAGAAACAAGGCACTTGGGATTTGACTTTACCCCTTGTTGAGTTTGCATATAACAATGCAGTCAATAGAACCACAGGTAAGAGTCCATTTGAGATTGTCCATGGTTACTCTCCTCGTACCCCTGCTGACCTCATTCCCCTCCCACCTGATGCCCGCGTGTCACATCCTGCATCCACATTTGCACAGCATATTCATGACTTGCATGCTGAAATTCGACGCAAGATTGCTTTAAGCAACGACAGTTATAAGCATTCTGCTGACATACATCGCAGAGTTGCGAATTTTAATGTGGGTGATTTTGTTATGGCTCAGATTCGACCTGAACGATTACCCAAAAAATCCCTCAAAAAGCTTCACGCTCGTGCCATGGGACCTTACCAAATCCTTCAAAAGTTGGGATCTAATGCATATGTACTTGATCTCCCTAACAGTTTAGGTATTAGTCCTATTTTCAATGTGGAGGATCTCACTCTTCATCGAGGTAGTTTCGAGCCTCCTTGTCTTCCTTTTGGGGTTTCTGCAGGTACTCAGGTCCCTAGACTTCCACCTTTACCACAGTCGCAGACTGACATCGAGGCGGTGTTAGATGATGAGTTTGTGTCCTCTTCTCGTGGTGGGCTCCGACGCTTCTTGGTGCAATGGTCAGGACGACCCCAGGCAGATGCTACTTGGATTACTGAAGATGAGTTTCGTGATATGAATCCGACTCTTTTAGAGTGGTACCTCCAAGCCAACTCGTCGGCGTCGAGTTCTTTTTCGGTGGGGGAGAATGATGTCGTATCTCCTAAGGAATTCTATGGCAATGTGTATTCTAGGAAGAATAGGAGATTTCGTAATTTAGGAATCCTCTTTTAGGATAAAATCTTTTATTTTCCTCGATTATTCTTAGTTATCAAATCTGATCGTAATCTTTAGATTTATTTTCTTTTTCAGCTGTATCGATTCCTATATAAACCCCCCTCATGCTTTGGGGAAAGACACACTTGAATGAATTGAATTATTAAGTTCTCAGAAATTCTTGTGTTATTTTCTAGGTGTAGGAATTGCTCTTAGAGCGTCCTACATCATTTGTCCTTGGCTAGAGTTAACTTATGAGTTTCAGTGGCTCAAATCATAAATCTTCTTAACTGATAACGGCTAAATCTTGTTTTTCTATGACTTATGCATCATGTCACTATGACTGTCCTGGATATAGTCTCTGGCTCTCTGCTTTGTCTTGGTTAGAGTTTCTTCGATTAAAAGCTTCATTCCAGATTTATAGCTGCTAGTGTCCAAGGCACTCTAGAGAAGACTGCCATGAATACATGGGCTATTTTGTGGGTGCGGGCACTCCTCCAGGATTGATGATTTCTGCCGTCTTTGATACATAGTTCTGTAAATGTTCTTCTTTCTTCAAGTCTTTTGTGAATTTTCCTAGTGCAGTGCTGGAGCACTAGAGAATATATTGTGGCCATTGTGGTCCTTTTGGCTATTGGGTTCTTTTTGCAAACACAAACCTACTGGGAAAAGCACTGGATGTTTCAATCTGTCTTCTCCTTTTAATCAATCTCTCAAGTGATTCCTTTACTACTCTTTGAGGTCTTGCTCAAAATTGTCACTTACCAATTTTGCAGCTAAAAATGTCTCTGAAGTTGTTTAAACCAATAAAAAATGCCATTATGACACAGTTATTTCTGAATATTTTGAAAATTAAGTGAAGTTCGATTGTTTTTGAGCCTTTTCAGTGGCTTTTTTTTAGTGTGTTGGATAGTTTAGTGGAAATCTTGAGCAATACCTCTATGCCCTGTGAATCATTGTCTAATGTAATATTGTTAGATTCAGCACTAATTTCCTGTTATATTTTGGCTGGTGTTTTCTAAAACATGCATGACATAGTTTTCCTCAAAATGCCCTTTCTTGCAGCTTGTTAAACTACCTCGCTCCCCAAATGTTGATGATGTATTGAAGAAGTATCTCGAGTATCGAACTAGAAAAGATGGAACGTAAGTTGCTGCAGGAGTCCACTTTTTAGGATTGTCTTTGTTCTCTGTGCTTAGTCTACAATCCGAATAAATGCTTTCTGTTATTCGCACTTATACCATATATTTAATATATGGCATTGGAAAGCTCTGGGTATCGATTATGAGTTGTTGAGTAATGGTGTTTGGTACGTAATTAAGATGTTATGATGTTCTAAGATCAGTTTGATATCTCATCTTCCTATTTCTACTTTCGCATACCCTTATGTATTGAACCACCCCCCTCCCCCTCCACAAAAAAACCTTGTTGTAGTCTGCAGTCCTGCTGGCCATTGGTCTTGCTTCGTAGCGGTGGATGGTCTTTGTATACAGGACCTGGTGTGCTATTTCATTTTGTTTCATGCATGATGCTTTGCTATGTGGGAAACAAATATCATATGACTTTTTGTGCAACTAATATTCTAGCTATGCTAATTATTTCCTTGCGGAAGTGTTATCAGCTGCTGATCTATTCGCTAATTATTTCTCTAGTGCTTTAGCATTGAGAAGTTGTTGCATTAAGGTTCTTTTCGTCTCTTTTGCTGTCTGTTGTAGGATAACGGACTCAATTGCAGAAATTTTGAATGGATTACGTTGTTATTTTGACAAAGCATTGCCATTAATGCTCTTGTACAAAAAGGAACGACAGCAATATCATGATGCAGTAACCAATAATGCATCCCCTTCAACTATATACGGAGCTGAGCATCTATTGCGCCTGTTTGGTATGCTTATCCTTGGAAAAATAATTTATTTGTTCCACGTTTAATCTCCCCCCCCCTTCTCTGCTCCTCCTCCATTTTTTTTTTTTGGAGGGGACTTCTGAACTTTGTATTTGGAGAATGGAAATTAATCCGTGTATATGTAAGATGATATAAACTACGTCTGCGTCTACTAAGCCCTCCGGTAATTTTCTTTTGTTTTACAGCATATTACATTAATTTGCAAAAGCAACTGTTTCTCTGGCTGTTCGATTCTAGGCAGATGAAATGTTCATTATTGGACATGCTGGTGGTTCACTTTTCAGCCAGTTAAATGGGTCATTATTGGATAATTGTTTCAGTGTAGGATTGTAATGGTTCAAGCAAAATGTCTTAGTAAACTTTCCTACGCGTTTTTTTTTTAATTTTTAATTTTTGTGAAACTTGAAATAATAGGCAGTCAATGACTTTCAAATATAGGGTTCAATGAAAAGAATCTTTTCACAAGTCCATTCTCTCGGCTGGGCCTGTATCTATCTAGCCCTGATTCCCTACCTTAGGCTGGTCAATCGTTTGTTTTGCTTTAGTTTGGTGTCTGGGCCTAAATGAGCAGACAACCAGTATGCTATGTTTCATTTTCTATGTCATAACTGTGTGGAAATAGAATCTGTTAAATGATGGTGCAGAGAAACTGAAGGACAGTGTGCGCAAGTTACATTTTTTAGTGCTAGAAATATAGTTGCTATTGAGTGGAGACTATTCAGTGTTATGCAGTTGGCGATACTTTATAGAATTTATTCTATATCATGATTTTGCTTGGGAAGTTAATTTTGGTAGTTGTGTCCCGCTGCTTAAACTGAGGAACATTGGTACAGTGAAGTGATGGTAGATAACTGTTCGCTTCTGCCACTTTTACGTGCCCTATTTCTGCATATATTGGAGGACACTATTGTTAACACTTACTGCATCTTCTGAGGGGCATTCCTGATTCCTGGATTGAGCTATGGCTTTTTGCATTTGATGACAGTATGCCCCTTGCTTATGAAATGGTCTTGCAGACCTCTCTATTCTTCCTTGTAGTGTTACTACAGTCACATGCTTCACGTTACAGGGTTCATGCTCTAGACCTCTGGATGCCCATTATATTTGCTAGTTGGAAGGGATTGTTGGGTTGAACAAAAATTATGTGTCATCTTTCTGTTGATTTGCTTAGTGCCTACTGCTAGCTAGATTCGCATACCGATTCTAGAAAGTGAGACACATACCACAATAAAACTTTGTCTTAAATTGATTTCTTAATTCTCCCCTCCATTGATATGCTAAAATAAATTACTGCTATTTGTGTCCTATCTCAATTTTGACTTCGAAATCTTGGACTAGATATATGTGGTGTTGCATTATTTTTAGCGCTTATGCATTTCCAGATTCTAAGGTATTCCCTGTTAACTGCAGTTAAATTGCCAGAGCTTTTAGCCTATGTAAACATGGAAGAAGAGACTTTGACTCGGTTGCAGGCAAAGTTGGTCGATTTTCTCAAGTATGAATCTTATCCTCTCGGTTTATTTTTGATGTATCCTCAAGGAAAACCCAAGAGGATAGGAACAAGGGTGGGATGAAAGCAATGGGAGGTAACAACAAGGCAACTTTGAATTCACAAACTCACCTTGAGCTGGGAAGGATAGAACCGGAACTAACACCTACCTTGGATACAGAAACACCACCAAGGTTTGATGTTAGGGCCCTTAACAACCTCTTGGATACAGAAACACCACCAAGAAGGAAGTTAAGACTCTTACTAGATCACCACTCAACTTGGCCAAAAGATGAGATAAGCTAGAAGAGAGTTTGAGGATTCAAAGGAGCAAAGCTCAACTTTCATTCAATAAACAAGCTTAGTGGCCGGCCAAGCCTTGGGGGGTATTAATACAAAAGTTCCAAGTACAAGCATAGGCCCTAGGTTGCACTACAAGCTAAACTAGGCAAAAATACAAAGATCAAATCAAAGCAAAAAAGGATAGATGCATCCTCCACTTGACAACTCTTCAATGCTAATCTTGAGGATGATGTGTCGACTTTAGGGACTAAAGGAAGCCTCCATTCAGCTGATGCACCTTATGCTAAGCTAGTTTAGGAGCTAAACTAGGTAGAAATCACAAAATCCAAACAACACAAAACCGGTTAGATTGAACCCGGGCATGACACCTCATCTTTGCTGATCTTGAGGCTTAGGTGTCGACTTAGGGGCCTTTGGAAGCTTCACTCAGCAGATTGGTACTCCTTAGGACAGCTCTTGCAAGTGGCTAAGCATGGATTAGAGCAAAAATCACCTCAATCATCTCTCCTTGTACCGGCTGGCCATGGACCGGATAAAGGTGTTTTGTGCAATGTTTTGGTGGATAATAGCTCTAATGTGTGTAATTTGGCTGAGGTTTTTCATGGCCACTTGATAATATTTTTAAAGTACTTTCAAGCCATAAAAGTTTCAAACCAAATAGAGGAGAAAAAGGCCACCAAACAGC
The DNA here is from genome assembly GCA_029747015.1 of Carnegiea gigantea. Classification (NCBI taxonomy): domain Eukaryota; kingdom Viridiplantae; phylum Streptophyta; class Magnoliopsida; order Caryophyllales; family Cactaceae; genus Carnegiea; species Carnegiea gigantea. The sequence continues at coordinate 153,970 of JAKOGI010001538.1, forward strand.
CCTTAATTCAGACAGTCCAGTTCAAGCCAGAATGTAGCAGTTGACTTGGCTTGAGGTTTTGAGGTACCAAATGATCTCCAAATGACTTGCAAGAGGTCTTGATGGAAAGAGCACATCTTGAACTTAAACTTAGGCTTCCTGCAACCCCATTTCAGCCTTGGAAGGTTAGGAAATTAGGTGCACAAAACCGGGTTTGTGCACGCCTGAAATTCCAGTTTTGACAAAAAAGTTCTATTGTGTTCCTAGGCTGATTTCTTGCACTTTGGACGTGGAACTTGGACTCTTTGGGCTTCCTTGTGGGCCATGGATCATGCTAGGGGATGGACCTCCATCATCCTCCCCTTGTTGAAGAGAATTTGCCCTCAAATTGATAAGATGATCATCCTCCTCATAAGGGCTAAGGTCGGCTACATTGAAGGTGGCCGACACTCCATATTCACCGGGCAAATTGATCTTGTAGGCATTGTCGTTGATGCGCTCTAACACTTCAAAGGGACCATCAGCTCTTGGCATCAACTTGCTCTTCCTTTTAGAAGGAAACCTTTCCTTTCTCAAGTGAACCCATACCAAATCACCGGGGTGAAACACCATCTTCTTCCTATGCTTGTTGGCACGGTCCTTGTAGGAGGCATTGGCCTTCTCTATCTTTGCCCTCACGGTCTCATGGAGCTTTTGGATCTCTTCAACTCGCTTGCTAGCCTCCATGTGAGGCTTCTCATTCATCTCCCTAGGAACAAGATCAAGGGGACTCGAGGGTCCAAACCATAAACTACCTTGAATGGGGACATACCCATGGCCTTGCTAGGTGTTTTGTTGAAAGCGAACTCGGCATGAGGCAAGGCTAAGTCCCAAGCTTTGAGGTTGGACTTTACTAGCACTCTTAGAAGGCTTCCCAAAGTCCGGTTGGTGACTTCGGTTTGCCCATCCGTTTGAGGGTGGCATGAAGTGCTATACTTGAGCGTGGTTCCCATCTTCTTCCAAAGTGTCACCCAAAAATGGCTAAGGAACTTGGTATCCCTATCCGAAACAATGGATCTAGGGATGCCATGCAACCTCATTACTTCCTTGAAGTATAGATCGGCAATGTGGGTGGCATCGTTGGTCTTGGCACAAGGTATAAAATGGGCCATCTTCGAAAAACGATCAACAACCACGAAAATAGAGTCCTTACCCCTTTGTGTTCTTAGGAGGCCAAGAACAAAATCCATGCTTACATCCTCCCAAGGATGATTGGGAGTAGATAAGGGAGTGTATAAGCCGTGGGGTAGGAGGTGGCTTTTGGCAACTTGGCAAGTGGCACATCTCTTTAACACATCTTGGACATCTTTGCTCATACTTGGCCAATAATAATGTTCCCTTAACATCATAAGGGTCTTGTTCTCTCCAAAGTGACCGGCAAGAGATCCTCCATGGACCTCACGTATGAGCAACTCTCTTGTGCCACACTTAGGCACACACAATCTCGATCCCTTGAACAAAAATCCATCTTGGACAAGGAAGTCACCTTTGGGATGCCGAAGGCACTCCTTGTAGAGCTCTCCCAAATCTTCATCATTCTCATAGAAGACTTCAAATGCTCAAACCCAAGAATACAAGCATCAAGTTGGAATAGCAATAAGTGCCTCCTTGACAAGGCATCGGCTCCTTGGTTGAGCTTTCCGGACTTATGCTTGATGGTGAAGTTGAAAGATTGGAGGAACTCTACCCACTTGGCATGCCGTGAGTTAAGTTTATGTTGCCCTTGAATGTACTTCAAGGCTTCATGATCGGAGGACAAGATGAACTCACTAGCCACCAAGTAATGATTCCAATGCTCAAGGCACCTCACTATTGCATAGAACTCCTTACCATAAGTGGAGTACTTCCTCCTTGAGTCACAAAGCTTCTCACTAAAGAAGGCTAAGGGCCGCCCTTCTTGAGTGAGGACTCCTCCAATGCCAACTCCCGACGCATCACACTCTACCTCAAACACTTTATCAAAGCATGGCAAGGCAAGAACCGGTGCTTGGGTGAGTTTGGACTTGATGGTTTCAAAGGCTTCTTGAGCCTTGGGAGTCCACTTGAACGATGCACCTTTGATAACCTCGGTCATAGGGGCCATAATGGTACAAAAGTTTCTAATGAACCGCCTATAGAATGAGGCAAGCCCATGGAAACTTCGCACATCATGAATACTCTTGGGGGTTGGCCAAGACCGAATTGCTTCCACTTTACTCTCATCAACCTTGATGCCTTCACTTGTGACAATGTAACCAAGGAAGGTGACCTCATGAGTGAAAAATGCACACTTCTTGAGGTTACCGTAGAGCTTTTCCTTCTCTAGAACCTTCATGACTTGTGTGAGGTGTTGAAGGTGCTCTTCTTCATTCTTGCTATAGATGAGGATGTCATCAAAATACACCACAACGAATTTGCCAATGAAAGGCCGGAACACTTGGTTCATGAGCCGCATGAAGGTACTTGGAGCATTTGACAATCCGAATGGCATGACTAGCCACTCATACAAGCCTCCTTTGGTTTCGAAGGCCGTCTTCCATTCATCTCCCTCTCTAATGCGGATTTGGTAGTAACCACTTCTCAAATCCACCTTAGAGAACACACTAGAACCATATAACTCATCAAGCATATCCTCAAGGCGGGGAATAGGATATCTATACTTGATGGTTATCTTGTTGATTGCCCGACTATCAACACACATACGCATGCTCCCATCTTTCTTTGGCACAAGGAGGGCCGGAACCGCACAAAGGCTCAAGCTCTCTCTAATCAACCCCTTATCCATAAGCTCATCAACTTGCCTTTGGATTTCCATGGTTTCTTTGGGGTTTGTCCGGTAAGCCGGTTTGTTTGGGAGAATGGAACCGGGTATGAGATCAATATGGTGTTGGATGGTTCTTTGTGGTGGTAAGCCGGGGGTATTTCTTCGGGGAAGACATGGCTAAAATGTTCAAGGAGGGAAATGGCTAGAGGATGTGATGGTGTGGGAGTTTCGGCTTCTTCAAGAGAGGCTAGGATCCACTCCTTAAAGGCCTTGAATTCACGGTGAGAAGCCTTAAGGAGAGGCTCACTCACGGCTAGAAGCATGTCCGAATGGTCATGGCTTGGTTGGGGCTTACTTTTGTGGAGTTGGGAAGGGCTTAATGGGGCAAGGATGATCTTCTTCCCATCTTTGTGAAAGGTGTAGGTGTTTAGATAGCCATCATGTATGACCTTCCGATCAAACAACCAAGGTCTCCCCAACAAAAAGTGACATGCATCCATGGGGATGATATCACACCACAATTCATCATGATAGTGCTTCCCAATTGAAAATGAAATCAAGCACCTTGAATTAACTTGCAACCCCTTACCTTGATTTAGCCATTGAATGTTGTAGGGGTGAGGATGAGCCGAAGCTTGAAGGCCAAGCTTTTCCACCATAGTCACGGAAGCCACATTTGCACAACTCCCTCCATCAATGATGAGGGAACACACTTTGCTTTGAATAGTACATCTTGTATGAAAGATGTTCTCCCTTTGTTCTTCAAGTTCTCCCTTTTTTGTGCTCAAAGCTCTCCTCAACACAAGCAACTCTCCCTCATCGGCCTCTTCAATCACTTCCTCTTGTTCCTCCATATAATACACCCTTCTCTCTCTTCCTCCTCTACTCCCTCTTCTTCCCTCTTCTCATCCCACTCGGCCAAGGTAATAATCCTCCTATTTGGACACTCCGAAGCAATGTGCCCAAGACCTTGACATTTGAAACATCTCCTTTGGTCATTTGGCTTAGGGTTGGGACGGTTTTGGGGGGGTGGACTTTTTTGTGGAGCTTGGTTCTTTTGTGGAGGTGAGGGTGTAGTAACCGTGGGTTTGGGAGGGGGTAAGAGCTCCCCTTGTTGAAAGGTTGGCTCTTGGGAAAGGGGTTGGGAGGTTCTCTTTTGTGGAGCTTGGATTTCCTTTGTTGTTCAACTTTGTGGGCTAATACACACACCTCATCAAAAGTGGTGTATTGTTGCAACTCTACTACATGAGCATACCTAGGATCTAACCCACCCAAATACCTCACTATGGTTTGCTCTTCGGGCTCCCTCAAATCACACTTGATTATCAACTTCTCAAATTCCCTAGTGTACTCCTCAACACTCAAGTTCCCTTGGGTAAGATTGTGAAGTTGGGAGTAGCTGTCTTGTAGGTAAGATGGGGGTAAGAAACGGGCCTTGAGTTTGGCTTTCATTTTCTCCCATGTCCTAATCTTTCCCTTCCCTTGCCTAACTCTCTTAGCACAAAGGCTGGACCACCAAAGAGAAGCGTATTTACGAAGTTTAAGGGCCACAAGTTTTACCTTATTTCCCTCCGATATCTCTTTGTAGTCGAAGATCCTCTCGACAGTTTGCAACCATTCTAGGAACTCATCGGGGTCTAGCTTCCCTTCAAACTCCGGAATTTCCACTCGGATGTCTCCTTGGTGAGAGGTTGTTCGCCTTCCTCTTCTTGATCCTCCGTAAGCCTCCTCTTCACTTGATGAACTCAAGGGTGGGGCCTCTCTTACTTCCGGCTCGGAGTCGGAGGAGTTAGAAGATCGGGAACTTCTAATCTCCTTGCGCTTTTGTGTCAAGGAGTCTTCAAGTTGTCGCCTCAAATACTCATTCTGACCTTTGATCTCCTCATTTTGAAGCCTCAAGGCCTCATAATTTCTCATGAGAGCCTCAAACTTTTCTTCCATGGTCATGCTAGTAGTGCTCACGTTGAAACCAGGAGGAACCTCACGGCTAGGATGCGGCACGGGCGTGCGGTGAGGCACGGTGTGACCGTGCTCTGGCTCTGGACGGGGGTGAAATTGAGATGTTGCCGGAATAGGGGTGGCACGGTCATGCGACATGGCACGGTGTAGGCGTGCTGAAGTACTGGCTTGTGGGTGAAAAGCAAGTGTAGCTGGATTGTGAAGGTGGCACGGTCGTGCTCTTGGGCACGGGCTGACCGTGCCGCTTTTCTGGGCAGTGGGAAACCGTGGAGCACGGTTAGGTGTTTTTGAGGGGGAATGTGTTTGGGGTGTTTGGAAGGATGTTGGGCAACAAGCTTAGGCCTAGGGAAGCCTTAGCTCTGATACCAAATATGATGTATCCTCAAGGAAAACCCAAGAGGATAGGAACAAGGATGGGATGAAAGCAATGGGAGGTAACAACAAGGCAACTTTGAATTCACAAACTCACCTTGAGCTGAGAAGGATAGAACCGGAACTAACACCTACCTTGGATACAGAAACACCACCAAGGTTTGATGTTAGGGCCCTTAACAACCTCTTGGATACAGAAACACCACCAAGAAGGAAGGTAAGACTCTACTAGATCACCACTCAACTTGGCCAAAAGATGAGATAAGCTAGAAGAGAGTTTGAGGATTCAAAGGAGCAAAGCTCAACTTTCATTCAATAAACAAGCTTGAGTGTGGCCGGCCAAGCCTTGAGGGGGTATTAATACAAGCTTTTCAAGTACAAGCATAGGCCTTAGGTTGCACTACAAGCTAAACTAGGCAAAATTACAAGGATCAAATCAAAGCATAAATGGGTAGATGCATCCTCCACTTGACAACTCTTCAATGCTCATCTAGAGGATGATGTGTCAACTTTAGGGACTAAAGGAAGCCTCCATTCAGCTGATGCACCTTATGCTAAGCTAGTTTAGGAGCTAAACTAGGTAGAAATCACAAAATCCAAACAACACAAAGCCGGTTAGATTGAACCCGGGCATGACACCTCATCTTTGCTGATCTTGAGGCTTAGGTGTCGACTTAGGGGCCTTTGGAAACTTCACTCAGCAGATTGGTACTCCTTAGGACAGCTCTTGCAAGTGGCTAAGCATGGATTAGAGCAAAAATCACCTCAATCATCTCTCCTTGTACCGGCTGGCCATGTACCGGGAAAAGGGGTGTTTTGTGCAATGTTTTGGTGGATAATAGCTCTATATGTGTGTAATTTGGCTGAGTTTTTTTATGGCCATTTGATAATATTTTTAAATTACTTTCAAGCCATGAAAGTTTCAAACCAAATAGAGGAGAAAAAGTCCACCAACACATTCCTTAAATTCGGACAGTCCAGTTTCTGGCCAGAATGTAGTGTTTGAGTTGGCTTGAGGTTTTGAGGTACCAAATGATCTCCAAATGACTTGCAAGAGGTCTTGATGGAAAGAGCACTTCTCGAACTTAAACTTAGGCTTCCTGCAACCCCATTTCAGCCTTGGGAAGGTTAGGAAATTAGGTGCACAAAACCGGGTTTGTGCACGCCTGAAATTCCAGTTTTGACAAAAGGGTTCTCTTGTGTTCCTAGGCTGATTTCTTGCACTTTGGACGTGGAACTTGTACTCTTTGGGCTTCCTTGTGGGCCATGGATCATGCTAGGGGATGGACCTCCATCAATTTTAGTACCTTATATCGCTTTCTACGTTCACAGAAAACTGAATACCAAAGTTGCAATTGTGTGGCTAACTATGGAGTCGCAACTTGCATGTGAAGCCTGTTGAGAGAGTGGTCAACCTGGGGGATGTGCTATTAGTCATTGAACTGAAACATTTTCATGCTTACTGCAGTTGTAGTTTGTGATTTCGTTTGATCTTCTAGCAGCATTTTTGGTAATTTTTTTCTTCCCATTTTTGCATCTGTATGCCCTATAAATCCCCATACCTCGACATTCCCACCTAGGTGGGGTTGAGATGAAAGAGAAGGGAGTTGGGGGGGGGGTATTTGATGTTTTAGCCCTACCCCTGAATCACATCTGCTTCCATATAATTAGATAGTGCATGTGAACAAGTACAGTTTCAAACTTTGCGGGGAACCAACTATCAATGCAGCATGTTAATCATACTTTCCCCTTTCCGACTTCCAAGTAACCTGCATTCCTATGTGAAGTGAATTAAGCATTTACCATCTCTTACTACCGAGTTTATTTCTGTGATGCAGAATGTTCTGGATTTGAATTACTTGGTTCAGAGCTACTTTTCGTTAGCTTGAATGTTAGCTTGATAAATATGGAGTGGAAAACATCCTAGAAATTGATTCATTCCTTTTATGTCAATCAAAAAGAATTTATGCTGGTTTACTTGAGATAAGGAATATTGCCGTATTCTGGAGTAATTAAATGTCATCTTTATCAGATTTTTGCAGAAGAATCAAAGCACTTTCTTTGTCTCTGCCTATGATGGCTCCAAGGCTGTGGATGGAACTAGTAAAGGAAAAGATAGCTGAGCTTGTTTGTCTTCAAAAGGTAAATACCCTATTTTGGACTTCCGGTTGACTTTTCAGGGACAACAGCCGAAGCTTAGAAGATTTGGAAGGCTCATCTATACACTAATGTCAGTGATATCACAGCATGGATAAATGATATGTTGTATTAGTTCTAGGAACCTTGTTGTATTAATAGTGATTCTTAACCCCCCCCCCCCAAAAAGGGTTCAATTTGAGACTACTATTTCTTGAGTGGTTCTTGTATTTCAGGAACTTCTCTATAGACGATGTAACTGCGTTTATAGTTGCCAGGAATTTGTGACACGTACCTGTAAATGCATTTATCTGTAAACTGGGAACTTGACGAATCTTCATTGTTTGATTGCGGAATTTACTCCTAGGTAATTGCAAAATTTGCAGAATGAATTCTTGTTGTAGACAAACTTGGTCATTTGGATTGCTTGTATTGGATTCACGAAAATAATTGGTGATGAATTAGTAAGCATTTCCCACTTGGAGATCGCCAATGCCTTGATAATGTCTTTTTTGACGTCACTATGGGGGACATATGCTCGGGAGAATAATACAGTACTTTTTTTGATGGAGAGAATAATACAATACTAGATATTAATGTAATACTAGAATTGAATATTACTTCCTCATTATGTTCTAGGTTCGGGACTCAGGAGTATGTGCTAATATAAAATAAAAATCAGTCCTCTATATCGAGATGTTAGATGTGAATAAGCATCATAATTTGCACCGTTATTTGAACTGTATGAAATGAGCACCAAAATTCAAATCTTTTTTTAAAAACAAAAAATAGATGGGATTAACATCTACTAGTAGTGGTAGCATAATGTGGACAACATGCCCGCCAACAGCCTATGGAATCACTTCTCTCGATTTTCTACATAATTGAGATTTTAAGATGCGCCAACTAAATTAAAATAGAAAGGTTTTTTTTAAAAAAAAAAAAAAAGGGGGAACGGAATCTGCATTCACCGATATTCCTTTGTTTTCGCGTCGAACTGGATTTTGACGGCACACGTTAGCCAGAAGTGGTGAGCCCCAGTGGGAGTGTGGTCTCCATACTCCATTGTCCATAGCAATTATCCATTACTCTGAGAGAGAGAGAGAGAGAGAGTGAGCGCGAGCGAGAGCGAGAGCGAGAGAGAGAGAGTTTGAGTATGGGGTGGAATCGTCTGCTCTTTGATGAATGATTGCGCGGATCTTCTGAGCCTTCTGGAATATTCAATTTGAAGTCGCAAATGGAGACTCTCCCCCATGTTCATGGCGTAATTGGCCTCAAATCCCTTAATTACAACCCTAACTTCCCGACTTTCAGCACTAAATCCCGCCAATTCTTCATCTACTCCTCACACTCATCGATTCTTTGTGCCAAACCCTTCCTTCCTTCCGTCAATCGTCTTTTACCACACTCAAACTTCAGAAAATGCGCCATTCGTTGGGCAGCATCTGATCACCATCATCATCATGCTAATCACAGTGATGTTTATGATCATGATCATGACCACCATCATCATCATGGGGATGAGGTGAAGCTGAGCAAGTATCAAGAAGGATTTCTGCAGTTTGCGAAGGCGATTGGATGGGTCGACTTGGCGAATTACTTGAGGGAGCACTTGCAGTTGTGTTGCTCTTCAATGGCGCTTTTTCTGGCTGCTGCTGCTTGCCCTTACTTGGTTCCGAAACATCTGGCTAAGTACTTGCACAACGCCTTCATCATCCTCGCTTTCCCTCTTGTTGGGGTAATCTTGTCTTTATGGTTTCCCTTTAAATATGTTTCTCGTCTGCTTACATTGGTTAATTGTTGAACTGTTACACTTGTTGAAAGATTTCAGCTTTCATTGAATGTTGGTGGTATTTTGTGGTTGAATGTGTCAGTGATGTCACCACGGTGGAACAGGGTTTCTACTTGCTAGTTCCTTAGTACTCAAAAAGAAAAAGGAGAAAAGAACAATATAGATTTTGACACGCGTTATAGTATGGTCTAAGGAGGCCAAAGATGTATGCATTCTTACTCTTGACGAGCAGAGATGCTTTTGAATTCCATAGATTATGAAGATTAAGAGGTTCTGATAGCAGAAAGGCATGTTCTATTTGATCTGTAATCATAGAGCAAGATTGTGATGCATAGGGATATGTTATTGATTTTCAATCACGATCCATTTTGGGTGATGTTTGCAAAATTATGTTGTAAAATTATCTCCAGTTGTACATTATGTACAAGGGATTTGCCAATCGCTTTTTCGTTGCCCGCTTCCTTCCCCTGCCTCAAACGAATCTCCCCACCTTTCTGAAATGTTCTAGCTGGCGACAGTATGAACTGCAGGCTTGCTTATACTTATATAGTAATTGTTCTCTTTAACATCTAAAAAGCAATGGAGGAAAATGCTAACAAGCTCTGGTATCTCTTGTGAAATGTTTTAGGACTTAATTTGCTCATCTAGTGTTCAGCGACTAAGTTCTCTTGTGCAAAGGGCAAAGAATTCTGAGAATGAATTTTCATTGAACATTTTAACTATTACTTGCTTTTTGTCTGTCAGGTGTCAGCTTCACTTGACGCTCTTATTGAAATCTCTGGTGGAAAAGTTAACATTCATGTCCTCATGGCTCTTGCAGCCTTTGCATCAATATTCATGGGGAATGCCTTGGAAGGGGGGCTGCTTATTGCTATGTTTAACTTGGCTCATATAGGTAGCATGTTAAGCTAATCTCGATTTCTTGTTGCTACGAAACATAACCCCCCCCCCCCAAAAAAAAAAACTTAATTTATTCCAAATGACCTAGTATATGTTTATTGTAACTGCAGCTGAAGAATATTTCACAAGCCGCTCCATGGTTGATGTCAGAGAGCTGAAGGAAAATTATCCGGATTCGCCCTTGTGTTGGAGGTGCATGGACAATGAGACACCTAAGTTCTCTGATTTATCCTACAAAAGGGTTCCTGTGACAGAAATAGCTATTGGCTCATTTATCTTGGTTCAAGCTGGTGAGGTATGTCAGTTTCAACATGCAGTGCTTTCCCAACAAATGCATCTTTAATCATTTTCCATTTTCTGGCGGAACTTTTTGAGTTGGTTGTCAATTGACTTCTTATGGGTCCAAGAGGTTTTATTTTTCTGGATGGAATCATTGAAGATAATTATTATTGTAAATAATATTCTTTTGATTTGTGTGAGGTATAAAGTTCATTTATAGGCTAGGGATATGAAGGCCTATATGAGATCCTAACAAGGTCATGGCATGTTCAATATCTCTTGGCCTAGCCATGATAGGCTCTTTAAATATTGTTGTAGCTCACTATATGTATTTGATGTCCCCTTATCCATATCTAGCTATTGATTATGGTACCCAACTTTCATTGTTTACACATCACAGGGGATTGGTGGATTTCTCATAGTTCGTGGTACTACGCATGCAAACCATTTTTATGGTAAGAGAATATGATCCAACTACTCGATACAATGATCTAATAGATGCGCCTTAGACACCCCCTCTCTCGATAAAGAAATTAATCATAACTAGGCACGTGGAAGACAAGAATGTTTGTGGGTGTAGAAATTTCTGTTCTATTAGTGGCAATATTTTTTTTTTATTGAAGCATCACATTGCTATCCTAAGAAAGGAAGTCCACAATTGACAAGTAAACTATATACAATTTAGGAGTCCAAAAGAGGGAATCTTGCGACCTCATTAGTATAAATGCTGATAAACTGGAAAGCATCTATATATGTTGCTAAGGAGTGGAAAAGTTTCTGATTTGCATAGTTGCACACTTGAGATGCCACTTGAGTCTCCGACATGAACATGTAGACCTGGAAGATTTTGCATTATTTATGAGCATATTAAAATTCAAAAATATAACGTCTTAAGGTAAATAAGGTAGAATGGATTTTTTTTTTTTTTTTGGGGGGGGGGGAGCAGTGGCATTCTAGTGGAAATTCTTGATAAATGGTTCTATGAGTTTTGGGGTATGAAAATGTTGCATGTAAAGATTGTTATATGAACAGGCTCTCTCTTGTGGGTGAGTTTTATGCTAATGACATTTTGATAATTCTTCTGCTGGCCATGGGAAGGACAGAAAGAATGTCGAGTCTTGATGCTCATTTCCATGATCTAGAAATGCTTTCCTTATCTTTTCGTATTTGATATTATGTTTGTGAGAACTCAATGGTTGATGGAAACATTTTTCATCAGTCTGTGCCAGTCGATTGTGTTGTATCACAAGGAAGGTCAACTATCACCATAGAGCACTTGACAGGGGAAGTAAAGCCCATAGAGAGAAGTCCTGGAGACAATATACCTGGTGGAGCCAGGAATTTGGATGGCATGCTGATAGTAAAGGTACTAAGAAACTTTCTTGTGCTCTACCGGTTGTCTGTTTGAGAACTCTATATGTTACTTGTTTCTTGGCATTGAAGAATGTACCAGATTAAGTGCCGTGAGTTTTTGTTAGCATGTTAAATATTTATTATTCTAAATAGTGCACCAAGAACCACAGTCAGAATCTGCTTTTCACTACTTAAGCAATTTCCCTAATGGTAGATTTCTTTTCTTGTATCCCAGACTATGCTGCCTCCTGCTCATTTGATTTTGGTTATTTGTCCTGCACGCTATAAGCACTGAATACTTTGGTTGTCCTATATCAGAATTAACCTGCTACTGGGCTCTGAAAATGAATGATTTGCCCCGTGCACGCACGCACACACACACACACGCACACACATTCTTAGATGCAAACATATTTGGAGCACAATATGCTGCTGCAATTCTACTTGCGCTCTCTCCTATTTACCATCAAGTGCAGTTTGTTTGCTTTGTGCCATGTTCCCTTCTTGATCTATTGTTGACATTTTATTCAGGCTTCTAAGACATGGAAGGAGTCAATGCTAAGCAGGATAGTGCAGTTGACTGAAGAAGCCCATCAGAGTAAACCAAAGCTTCAAAGGTGGTTGGATGAGTTTGGTGAACAATACAGCAAAGTCATTATGGTACTATCGTTCACTATTGCATTTATGGGACCACTTATCTTTAAGTGGCCACTTATCTGCACATCAGGTAATGTGGAGACAATCGATCACATCCATACATTATCTTTTAGACATTGTCTTGCCATAAAGTTAAGCCGTTCCTCTTTGGATGTGATCGATTTTGTGGATAGCTTGTATTTTGGATGTATAATCTTTTGTATGATGCTTTCCATGCATCTATTCTTTTGATCTTTTTACATTAATATATTACCTTTTCCCTACCCCTCCCCCCCCAAAAAAAGAATGTTGAATAAACTCATAGGCATTCTTAAATGTCTAGAACTCGGAAGTTCTTTTGGTGGAAGCATGCAGTTGTGACATTCTACTGTGCGAGTAGAGTAGCTCTTCCAAGAGTTTATTGTTGAGCATAAATGAAACTTTGCTGACACCACATTGTCCCACCTTTTTGCATAAGTTGTATCAATTATGCATGTGGTGCATCCATCGCTAAGTACAGTGGAATGAGTTGGATTTGAAAATTGTTTCATCTTCAATATTCAATACTTTTCTAGCATCGGCTCAAAAAAGAAAAGATAATAGTTGGGTGTGATGGGTACCTCAAGCTTTTGAATGTAATGTAATTAAATAGTATCATTAAGTGGATGGATTACCTTACAACTTTAACCAACCTAGCATGGCTCTGTTTTTATTGTTGTTGATCATAGTTCTCTAAGGATTGGTGATGAGCTAATTCTTGTGCAAGAAGGTCTCTCAAATTATTTTTCATGGAGCAGTTTATTTTGTTTTTGGGGTTTCGCATGGCTCACTTATCTTCTTGTCCCCAATTTAGTGAGAAATGGTCTCATCTAGGACAAGCTCTTGGTGGTATTATTTTTCTGTTGCTTTCATCATGTTTGCCACTCTACCTCTTTGGATGTCTATGGTTTCCTGCAGTTGGTGACCGTGATGCATTCATTCGGCAGGTTGCAGAGGATCTATTTACAGAGCTCTTGGGCTAATGATGGCAGGGTCACCTTGTGCTTTGGCCGTTGCTCCGTTAACGTATGCTACTGCAATCAGTGCTTGTGCTAGGAAGGTAATGGTCGAAGGTTCATGCTGTAATCTGGCTAACTGTTTTCCTTTTGCAGTTCTGCATTGGATGTTTGGTAAATATTTGTTATGGCAGTTCATGATGGCTACTTGTGTTCCAGAATTATTTTATATTCCTGAAAAACAGAGAGAGATATGTTGATCAGAAACTTATTGTCCTGTATGAGTGATGGCAGAAATAATTGCCAGTACCATGGGTGCCATGTTGTGAAGGGCTTGTTGGGACAAGCTGGAGGCCATTAACTAATAGGATTTGCTTATGGCAGATTATGTTAACCTATTAATCAATGAATTAAGATTAAACTGCCCTGTTATGCACCCACACCCTGCCTTCTGGGAGACAAACACACCCACAGGCATGATCAAACTAAATGTCTTTTTAATCAATCTCCAACATTGTAGTAATGAAGGATCGTCCAGCATGACTGACTATGAGACAGAAAATTTGCTTGAGCAACTGAAGTCTTATGCCCTGTATTTGGAAGTCACTTAGATTATCAATATTGGGCTTCAAGTCTCGTTGTGAACTAGTATAGCGTTTATATTGGTCCTTGAACATAAAGCCATCTAGTTTTGTTACTGTGGTAACTGCTTATTCTCTCAGGGCATACTGCCTAAAGGTGGCCATGTGTTGGATGCTCTAGCTTCATGCCACACTATAGCATTTGATAAAACTGGGACACTGACGACTGGGAAGCTCAAATTTAAGGCAATTGAACCAATTCATGGACATCACGTTGGCAATGATAAATCTGGAAGTTCTGCTTGTTGTGTCCCCAATTGCGAGAAAGAAGCTCTTGCTGTGGCTGCTGCCATGGAGAAGGGTACTACTCATCCTATTGGAAGGTAATCTTGCGCTATATGTATGAATGTGTGACTCTTTTGTTTTCTTTTTCTCAAGTAATAAATGAACACATATGTCTCTGATTTTTTGTGCATATCCTACTCAGCAGAAAGATCTTGTTGAACACTTTAGAATGACCAGCTGCCCTTAGTTGTCTTCCAAATCTGAACGCTGTGGAGTACTCTATGGAATTGTGGTTTCTTGGTCATCAAGTTTCTGCAATCCATTAATCTTTTTTTTTTCTGTATAGGGATACCGTTTTAAACAGCTGCTTACAAGAGGACCTATGGTGATTTTGGCGGGTGTGCGCCACTGTGGTCCGAAGAAGAGAGAAAAGAAGAAAAGAAGTCTTCCCTATGATTTTGGGCCTCACATAGTCCTGTCTTTGCTTTTCTTCTTTTCACATTAGTTTGTATTTTACGAGGACACCCAGTTTGGACCCACCTAGGTGCAGTCTAGGGAGAATAGATCCAGATGTAGGCTCGTATGCGTAACCAGAGAGACTGATTGCACGAGAGACATTTATTTGTATCTTACCTCACATGTTTGGACTCCGGTATCATTAGAATGATCAACTCTTTTAGCAGATGTGCGTATTACCTTTTTTTTATTAGTGGATTTTCTCAGCTTAGCCTGAGCAATTTGTCATCTATTAGTACTCCTACGAGTGCTATTTCAGCTTCTCTACCACTGGCATGACTGCGACTGCTTGTGTTCTACTGCTACTCTCATCAGTATGTGGTTGCTTCAGTTGCAGCTGCTAACTATTGATAACTGTATTAGCAATGTTCTCTCACTCTGTTATCTGTTTTTTACTGTTAGTCCTATAAATTCTTTTCTTGAGCTTATGCACCAGTGCAGCACTGTTGTTGCTAAGTCTAATTATTGCTCATGTTTTTAAAGGTAGCAGCAGTCAAGCATAGTAGTGATTTGTGTTATTTTGATTTTAAATTGATATTTTTTTTCCTATTATTTTTATCTCTCGTATTACTGGCTGGCAGCTGCGAACCAAAAAAGAAAAAGAAAGAACGCTGCTATTGCTACTGCCACTCTTACTTATATTTGAATAAAATGAGTTTTTTTCTTTTTTTTTTTTTTCTTTTTTGTATCGAAAACCACCTCTTTGATTGGTGGACATTGTACACTTCAGCCTCTCCAGAGCTTGCAACAGCCGGATCTTTTATTGTGGCATGCTATGATCTTTAGGAAGAATTTTTAATGACATTAGAACCAGTAAGACCTCTAGATAATGAACTTCGTTGCTGAATCCTATTCTAGATCCATGTTGCCTTTTTTTTGGGGATTAGGTTAAACAGCAAAAATGGATTGATGATATTGGATCTGCTTTGTAGTAATACTCCCTTGTAAGTATTTAGTTATGTTTGCATGTGTTTTTGGAAATAATCAGCAGCTGTACATGTTTGTGTTTATGCAGAGCAGTTGTTGATCACAGCATGGGCGTAGACCTCCCATCCATTAACATTGAAAGGTTTGAATCTGTACCTGGAAGAGGTCTTTTTGCAACAGTATCTGGCAATGAGGTAGTGTATTCAGTGTCAGTTTCTCTCCCTAGCTCTTGCCCTCCGACCACCATCACAGGTTAAAAGTAATGTCAAATGTCACCCTCACTAAATTGTCTTGATTGATTCTGGCTCTGTTATAGTCAGGAATAGGAAGAGGTGAACAGTTAAAAGTAATGTTGGGCTCTGTGGATTACATTGCTTCACTTTGCAAAAGCGAAGATGAATCACGAAAGATTAAGGAAGCTGTGAGCACGTCAACTTATGGAGATGACTTTGTTCATGCTGCTCTTGCTGTGAATGAAAAGGTATTATTTAGTTATGAAGATAATGCCATAATTTTGAGAGTTGAATGTGATCTCAAAATTATTGCATGTTGTCTCCTCAATATCTGTATTAGAAATTTAGAATTCAATTATGGTACTATTGTAGTCCCCATTTATTTGAATATGCCCTGTGGCTGTGGGGTTGGGATCCTCATGTATGGTGAAGGCGTGTCAAGCTAGGCAGTGCCTTCACTTGATGAAATAGAAATATAATGGTGGTCATTATTGGATAAATTTCATGTGGTTGAGCTGTTCTTGTGGTGAGGCTTTATTAAATCTTTGTTCTGTTGGGGGGGGGGGGGAATCCCCTTTGCTTCATCTTGTTCTTTTTCTCCTCCCGCAGCATCTGTGGATGCTTATCTAATATTTGTGGTGCCAGCCTGCCATATTGTGCGTAGTCATTTTAGGTCATGACTTACCAAAGATGATTTGATTTTTTTATTTTTTATTTTCAGGCAGGCTGGCCATATATTTATTTTCAGAAGGTCTCTTTTGTTCGTGGGGGGGCAAAAAAAATATTTCTTGCTTTGCCCTTGGTTTCTCTTAGTTTATGTGTTTGGAAACGAGGATGTTTTCCTTTATCCAAATGTAAAGGGAGGAGTGCTTTGGATATAATCATTATAGGTCGCGACCTTTAACAAGGATTGCTTGATTTTTTAAGTCAGACTGGGCATATATGTGATTTTTCATGTCTCTTGTGTTGTTGTTGTTGTTGTTGTTGTTATTATTATTATTATTATTATTATTTTAAAGAACTCTTGCTCTTCCCTTGCTTTCTTCTGTTGTATATGTACAGAAATACGGATGCTGCCTTTATGCAAATGTAAAGGGAGGATTACTTCGTCTGCTTAGAAGTTCAAATTTCATGTCTCATAAATGACTTACTTTCCAGATTTAATAGCAAATAAAGATGGGTCAGCATTGAAGGGTTAGATATGAATTAGGTCCGAGGAAAATAGATTAGAAGGTATTTAGATTTCATAGATTTCTTGTTCTATAATGGTCCATGACACTAGCTTGAACTCCATGTAGGTGACATTATTTCATTTTGAAGATGATCTGCGACCTGGAGTTTGTGATGTCATTGCATGCTTGCGGGATCAATGGAAGTTTAAGGTGATGATGTTAACTGGTGATCATGAGTCAAGTGCACAAAAAATTGCAAATGCAGTGGGTATCAGTGAAGTGCATTCTGGCCTTAAGCCTGAGGACAAGCTCAATCATGTGGTGCGCATATCAAGAGAGACAGGTAAGGGTAGCCTAAGATCACTTTTTGTTTTGTCAAGGCACACAAGTTTGCTCAAAATGGAATCCCACTAGATCTAACCAAAAACTGATATTCTGGAGTCCTGCCTTAGGACAGGGTGTCTTTTGTTCTTTTTTGCTTTTTTCCTCTTTTCTTTTGGGGGGGGGGGTGTGTTTGGTGTTGGAGACATCCTTGCCTTGGATTTGAAACGCATTGACTTCATGCTACTTCATGGCCAAAGAAACAGAAGATAGTTTAGTTAATAACAACAACAACACCGCCTCCCAGTGCGGGTCCTGCTTTAGCGGGGCATGGGGAGATTCAGATGTCGGCAGCCTTACCTCTACCGGCATCCCTGCCCGTAGAGAGGCTGATTTCAAGAGACCCACAGAACAAGATTTCGTGAAAATATTTTATAGAAGAAGGATTTTGTGAAAATATTTTATGGAGAAAAACTAAGAATATGTAGTAGAGAATGAACTAAGAGGTACTAATAAATCCAGCGGCAGTAACTATGTAGACATAAGTGCAGCATACCAGAGGAAAGCACTTTACCTTAACAGTGTCTCTTCCCAGACACATGTACTACCTGCATACAAGCATGACATACGAAAAAACCACAGCCAAACCTACTCTATTACAACGGAGAGACAACTAAGAGGCTATCTCTCTGAGATCTAAGATCTTAATCCTATTCCACCATAGTCTCCTATCCTCAGCCATGTTCTCCGACAACTATACAACTTTCAAGTCTTCTCTAATCACCTCTTCCAAACTCTTCTTTGGTCGTCCCCTCTTTCTTTTACCTTTGGGGATGTTAATCCTCTCACATCTCCTCACTGGAGCTTTTACACTCCTTTTCACATGACAAAACTATCTGAGTTTTGCCTCTCTCATCTGAAGAGGATAGTTTAGTTAACCATAATGCAAATTGAAATATCTACCGATACTGTTCCGGCCATCTTGAAATTGGACACATGTCACCAGAGAAATTGTTCATATAAAGGGTGTCTATAGTTGTCGACAATACTGTGGCATCAATGCCTATGAAAGGCTTGCACTTGTAGTTTAGCAGTGTTCCGCTGCCTTTAGATGTCACCCTGGTGGCCTGGTGTGATATGTTGTCACGGTAGTTCAATACCTGAAAATGGATGGTCTCCCCTTGGATCTTATAATCACACCTTGACTCACATTCAAATCTATTTTATCCCTCAGGGCAATACCTGGATGGATATTGCTGATCTCACACAACTCTAGCACCTTCTTCCTTCTTCGCTATTTTTGTAGAACTTTGATGCACTGAACTCCAACTTTGATAATCTCTGCTGTGGTAAACTCATGCCGGTGCTTGTCCCAACCTGCAACTGCAACTATCCATGAGTTCATATTTTTAATATGACCATGCACGTCGCTTTTGTCATCATGTAATGAAGAGCTACCGGTTAGAAAATTGGCTAGGAATTGTTTTCGATGATTGCAATGTTGTTGGAAATTTGAAGGTAATAAGAACTTTGCCCTCTCCAATTCCGATATTTGGCTCTATCAGCTTTCTCAAACAATTGTCTGCTTCATCATGACCCCAGATGAGAGCATGAGGGAGAAATAAGAATATAGGTCTCCTTTATAAATGTGTGTGAATATGACATCTCTTCAGGCAAACTTTGAGTGGCTTCAATTGGCATACCTTGGGCCTGCAAGACTGCATGAAAGTTTGCTTTGCTCCTTTAGACTATGAACTAGTGTTTTTTTAACTTTGTTCCTTAACGATGATAGTTGGAATGCTCTATCCTTCTCTTTTTGCAACAGAACTGCTGCCCTCACAACTCTAAGTGCTTGTTGTGAATTGTCATTTTTCTGCCCTTCTTAACTGAACTCAACTCATATTGATTTTGAATGAGTATTTGCTCTCAAACACAGGCGAAGGTCTTGTAATGGTCGGAGATGGTATTAATGATGCCCCAGCACTGGCAGCTGCTGCTGTGAGTATCGTACTTGCTCAACGTGCTAGTGCCACAGCTGTAGCTGTTGCAGATGTGCTTCTGCTGCAAGACAACATATCAGGAGTCCCATTTTGCATAGCTAAAGCTCATCAAACCACTTCACTGGTATGTGCATCATTGCTTCTGCATTCTTAACCTCCTCAATTCTTCATCCATCATATTAGCTTCATTTGTGCCTTGTTCTTGTAGGTCAAGCAAAATGTTGCGCTTGCGCTATGTTCCATAATTTTGGCCTCATTACCGTCTGTATTGGGATTCCTTCCACTATGGGTAACAGTAAGAAACTGCATTATTTGTTATCTTCTTGTTGATCGCCTTCAGTTTTATGATTCATTAGCTATAGTTTCATCAATCATGTTAAACTGTACGCAGGTTCTGCTACATGAGGGGGGCACCCTTCTAGTTTGCCTCAACTCAATACGCGCATTAAATGATCCTTCATGGTCCTGGAAGAACGATTTCCATCAAGTTCTTGAGAAGTACAAATCTCTGCTTATGCAAATATGGAGGCAAATCCCCAGCTCAGGCACCACCCAAACTGTGCAACTGCAATGAGGTGCTTCCTTTGCTTTTTGCCATACCCAAGCTGTGCAGTGTTTTTTTTTTGGGATGAAAACATATTAATTTGTACATAATCATATTTACTTTTACATGAAACTATAATCTAGAATCAGCTGTCTTTTGTCGTTATATTTGACTCTCTCTCTTCCCTGTCCCGTTTGCTTTTAGAAGCTAGGGGTGGCTAATTCTGTCTCTTACATTTATACCTTACCGAAAGATTAGACTGAGTGCTATGCTAGGGGTTGTCTACACTAAGCAATTGGATGTGTTGAAAATGGACCTGTGGGAGGATTTGGATGCTCTAGAGTTTAGCCTAGAGAAACTCTGATCGCAAGCAGGGAATTGAAATTTGTTGGATTCAATAACTGCGAGAAAAAGGGCTTTTCCCCCTTTTTTCCCTGCATTCTTTCTTTTTTTTTTGTTTTTGGGGAGAAGGGGGGGGGGGGGGGGGGTGTGGATTGATAGTCCAGGGATTCGTAACTATCATTGTCTTTTGTTGGTAGTTGAAGGGTTAACATCAGTAGGGCGTGGGCTTTGTGCATTCCAGACTATCATTGGTATGCTGACCTATTCTTCATCTTTTACATTAACACCAGAGAGGATTTTGAAATTAGTTTGTGCATTCCAGATCCTAATGGCTGTCAGTTGGTTGTGCATTCAATGCCATCTCCCGCCCCCCCCCCTCTCTTTCTCACTCCCGACTCTGAGGAAAAATCCTCCATCAGAAACACACCCTGGATTTTTTATTTTTATTTTTTGGGGGGCGGGAATTTGCATTGCATGAAATGGGGGACCTTCATAATTCCCACTATAGCTGGCATGATAAGAGCTTGTGATGACAGCTACTGCAAACCATAACTCATCTACACGAATTACACGACCGTTTCCTTACTTGCCGTAGGCGGCTCCCTTCAATTAAATCCAGCAGGACCACGCGGTCCACACCTATGAATCTTTCAATTTTGATCGTATACAATCATTAGGAAATGTACAATGTCTAATAATGTACAGACGGGGGTATTATTACTATTATATAAGGCAGGTGTTCGCAAGTTTGAGCCGCTGTACTTTAGTAGAGGTTACATCACTTAGGTCTATGAGGTAAATTAGAGGCTTCAGTTGTATACGAGATGGGACTGGCATATAATTAGGAAGACATTTATTTATTAATTAAACGCAATGCATCTTGGTCCTTTATTTGAACTAGGGTGTTTGCACTAGCGTCAACAGCCATTTAATCCTTTGGTGGGGTGTAGTGAGATAGATATCTAGGAGAAAACATTGAGATATTTGTAGTAATAATGGACAGTAAATTCTGACAAGACTCCTATCTTATCGGATATTTGGGGTGATGTATGCATGCGTGAAGCATTCATGTATCTGTATAATAGCAGATACAATGCATGTATACCTTTAAAAACCTTTAAATCGCCTGAATTTGTCTCAAATGGGTGAGAGGCAATTTGCATCCTAGGTGTCTTCTAATGCAGCCGTAAGTTGTAAAGAGTGTTTTTTTCCCCCCTTTTTTGATGGAAAGAAATCGGTCGTGTATCTGCATAATAAGTTATAAAGAGTTATGAGCAGCTATCGAAAAAAGAAATTACACATAAAAGGACATTTACAAGCAGTTGGTTATAAACTTGAAGTTAGAAAGAACACATCTTTGAATATCCTCCTAGATTTGCATACGTGAATAGGCATCTTAATTATAGGACTTCTTTACCAACAACTCTAGAGCTTCCTTCCTAATTTCTTTCGACTGTTTTCAATTCTTTCTAACTTCTTAGAAATCTTACTCTCTATCAGAGAATAAACACATCTAAGGAAAATATTTCCATCTTAATAACCTTTTTAAATCTAATGTATCTCAATCATCTTAACACAATTCTTCCTGGAGAAAGGCCTAAATCGGATCCACATTCCCTTGTTAAAGAGAATATATATATATATTTTGGAAATCTGAAGAGAGGTGGCATGAATACGCAACGGGAGAATAGGGGTATTCGGACATTGGAACAACCTCATGACAAGTCGTTTGTCCGGATGAGGGTTCACCGTCCAAAGGAAGATTACAATCCCGAGAACTGTTGTTTCAATGCCATCTATTTTGTCCTCTGATAGTGAGTGAGGCCGAGGCTCTTTCTCCTTTTCCTCTCTTGTTTTTTTCCAATTTGTTCAAAAGTTTAATTGTTACGTCCCTATCACATGTCTCTGCTACTGTCATGCAGTTTGGATATGCTATGCATCTATGCTTCTTCTTCATCCAGTTTTCTTTCTATTGCCCACACATAGTTGTTCCTTCCTACTTCTTTGTAGTCTTCTGTGCCTTTTTTTTCAATTTAATTTAATTTAATTTCCAACTGTATTACTTGTCCTAACCCTATTTTACTACAGAATTCCCCCATTCAAAAATGACATAATCCAGCTTGTACATAAATTATAAATTATTCCCAATGGTAATTAGTAAGCAAGTACTTGAGCGTCGAATCTACCGGTTAGGTTATGTTTTTGTCATATTAAGCTTGTTTTCCCTGAAACCAACAATCTGACACACTCCACCCACCTAGCCCTGGTTTAAAATATCAATATGATTCATGCATACTGGGGGACAACTTTGAAAATTCCACTTTAGAAGCTAGCGAAACAGATTTGGGTGACAACGAAGATCATACACAACATCTGCCCTATGGATTGTTCTTGAGACAGATTTTTTTTCCCCCCTTAATTTCTGAGAATTTTGGACTAGGTTGTAGATTGCGCATTTTAACTGAGTTAATTTTTGCTAAGTTAAAAGTCAGCAACGCCTAAGATTAAAAATAAGTAAAGATTAACGAAGAAATTGAGTTTTTTTGCTTTTTTTTTTTTGGGTGATCGTTGTTCTTGGGATGAACTCTGGTTACTGTTCTACTTCCTACGCCCTAAAGCTCTCTTCCTTCAATTCCTCCCACCATCACAAAGTCACATCTTCTGATGATCATCCATTTTCATCTCTCTCTCTCTCTCTCTCTCTCTCTCTCTCCATCTACCCTAACCTTCTTCTGTACACTTAACTGTACTTATTCGTTCTCTACACGGCAAGCCAAGAGTGAGAATCGCAAGCTTTGATTTTCAGCTCCCCAAGATCTTCCGACTTGATTTTGATTTCATCGATTGATTGATTGATTGATGCGAAAATTTCACCTACTACTCGATCTTGCCGATTCCAATCCGCTTCATCGCCGCCCTCATCACTCCATCCGCCGCCTGCGAACAAAATCCGCTG
Organism: Carnegiea gigantea; assembly: GCA_029747015.1. Lineage (NCBI taxonomy): Eukaryota > Viridiplantae > Streptophyta > Magnoliopsida > Caryophyllales > Cactaceae > Carnegiea > Carnegiea gigantea. The sequence continues at coordinate 177,030 of JAKOGI010001538.1, forward strand.
CTCTGATTGTAGATATTGCCGCCGCCGCTCTGCTCTAATCCCGCCATGTAACTCCTCACCTCCTTCCTCACCATATCCTGCATCACCGCCAGGAACTCAGCGCTAAACGGCGCGTACGCCGGCGGAGGTGGCGGCGGTGCAGGCATCGGTGGCGGACTCACGGCCATCGACATCGGGAGGAGCTGGATCGGAGTAGCGGCGGTCATCGGTTCCGGATCCGCCGGCGGATTCGGATTCGAATTCGAATTCGACACCGATCCGTCGGAGGAGTCCGACCCTGGAAGAGACAAGCAAAGATCGGTCGCCGGAGCAACCGTCGCCGGTGCCGGAGAAGACGCCGCCGTCTCCATGATTACCGGTCCAGATCTAGGAATCGGCCGGTAAACATGCGTACTGGTCTCACTAGCGTCAGATCCAGACGGACTCCCCGGGTTCAAGCTCAAACCCGAGACATTCTTAAGAATGACATCGGCGCCGTCGCTCATGGCGCGCTTCAACGGCGGAAGATCAAACTCCGGCAAAGGCTCGCCGAAGTGAGACTCCGTGAGCATGGCGGAGCACTTCCTCTTGAGCGTGGAGTTCCAGTGGTTCTTGATGGCGTTGTCGGTACGACCATTGAGGAGGCGAGCAATGGTGGCCCACTTGTTCCCGAAGCGGGCGTGGGCGCGGATGATGGTCTCGTCCTCCTCAGGGGTGAAGGCGCGGTGCTCCACCTGAGGGGACAGCTGGTTGCACCACCGGAGCCGGCACGACTTGCCAGACCGACCCGGGATAGACTTGCTGATCAAGGACCAGTTCCTGGGGCCGTGTTTCTGGACCAAGCGGGTCAAGGCCTCATCTTCTTCGGGGCTCCATGGGCCTTTTATCCGATCCACTTCTTTCCTATTCACGGAGGTAAGATTGCTACTACAACCACTATTGTTGCTATTGCTATTCATCTGATAATCTAAGCTTTTCCTTTCAGTTTGTTTCTTTTGGGAGATTGATAGATAGAAGAACTTAACTTTGTTTTGAAAGGGGGGAGGAAGGGTTTTGAGTGTTGTTATATATATATATGTACAGAAGAGAAGACAGAGAAAGGAGAGTGGGGGAGGAGAGCTGATTTATACTGATAACTGAAAGGGTTGGGGTGTTTTTTTTTTGGGGGGGGGGGGGGGGGGGGGATGAATATTGAATATTGAACAGAGAAAAGGGTTATATTATGGGAGAATAGGAGAGAGGGAGCGGAGGGGGGGGGGGGGCACCGCTTGATGCAAGTAAGCCGTTGGTTGGTTAGGGGGTGGGGACTGGACGGAGACACATAGAGTTTGGGATACAGCTGTAAATTAAGACACGCGTCACGTCATTTTGCACTGATTTGCATAACACCCGCACTTTCTTTTTTTTTTTAAAAGAAAAAAATCATAAAGAAAAATAAAGATATATAACGAAAGGAGGCCAAAAAACATAAACCACTCCGTCGGGCTCATAATTGTTCCTAGACGCCACGTAACTTTTAAGGGCTGCTTTGGAATTTTCAGGAGCGTCCATACTAATTGAAGAGTTTAAATTTTGCTGGACCTCAGGCGTCGTAGTAGTAATGATCACCATTTTTGAAAGGAAAACGATGTCTCGCTCATCTTTTATTCCTCCCAACCCAAACGTAACAGATTCAAAAGAGCCCATGTTTAAACTTTAAACTCAACACGTTGAAATTGAGGGCGCTGAGTATTTCTGTTTCACTGCTCATTTAATCTTATCTTATGATGGATTTTAATGTGCAAAGCGAGTTTACTTCTCCATTTCCGTTTGTCCAAATGTGGGGGCGTTTGTCTCTTCAATAGTAATTGTTATGAAGTAACTACTAAGTTTGGTTTAGTATCTCTTATTCCTGAAAAGGGGAATAAAAAGGTTTTGGGTTAGTGTTGGATGAAGTACTATATATTGTGTGATGGTGTAGGAAAATGAAAATGAGATCAAATAGTTGGTCACCATTTTTGAGGTTCTAGTCCTCGATTTTATAAAGTATAGGAGACTAAAATGTTAATTCAAAAAGAAGATTGTGTAATATTTTAAGTTTAGTGAATTTTGTATGAGACCGTATTATATAAATTATACTATGAGATAGATATTTTTATAGGAACTATTAATAATTAATTGGGGTGATTATAACAGTCACATCTAAATAAACTATTTAATCACCTCCAAATTTAAAAGTCACTGTAAAATATCTTATTAGTGATCACAAAATTTTAAAAGAAGTTATTTTTAAAAAAGTCTATCTCACAATAATTCTTATGTGAGATATTCTTATCAAAAAATTTGTGTTTTAAATTTCAGTATTCTATAACATATATAATATGATTGGCATTCATCATTCTTGAGATTAATAATTGAATTTTTATGTTTAGGATGGACGAAAGCAATCATTCTTGCTTCTTCTACTATGATCTAATACTTCATAACAACCTTCAATTTTTTTTCAAAAATTTAAAAAAAGATTACAAGAACAAAACGGGTGTTTACCCAAAAAAAAAGAGAAAAATCTGGAAGGCAATTCAATCCATCAACTGCTCTTAAACGGCGTTCGAAATTCAGCGTAAGTACAGAGACTAGAGATAAATCAGTAAAACCTTGCACGAGGTTGATAACGCTGAGACAGGAGGAAAGTTTGACCAACTCGAGGAATCCTAGAATAGGGAAAACCCCCCCCCCCCCCCCCCCCTCAAAACAAAAAAAAAAAAAAAAGAAGCTTAGCATCAATTAGCTTTAATTGTGCGTGCTACTGGTATTTGGTGGTGCGGTTGGACATGAGCAGCAAAATTAGTTTTAGTTGGACGTTGAGTTGCAACTTGCATTCTCTTGGGCCACGCCTTTTAGGACAAGCTGGACACCAATTTCTTCCTCTACCAATTTTACTTTTATTATTCAATTATTAATCCTCACTTAGGTTAAAATACACATTTACTTAACAAACAAATCAAAACAAAGATAAAGTTGGCTGACGTGGAAGAAAAGGACAAACTGATGCTCGCCGGAAATAAGGGCGAATCAAGACTTAGCATCCAGGCTGTCAAAAAGCAACGCCCACCACTTACAGCTGCCGGTCACCCCCTGCACAACTCCCCAAACGGTCTCTTTTATTATATTAATATTTAATATAGGCGCCCTCCCCTTCTTGTACGGACTTGCACCTTCATGTGACCTTCCCACCTCCCACCCCTCTCGATTGTTTTATTTTATTTTATTTTCTATGTTTGTTTATTTATTTTCCTTCCAAAATAGACCATCAAAATTCAAACCCAACAAGGCAGGCAGGAAAGTGAGCAAACCGCATTATGGGCGGTTCAGAAAGTGAAATCCTCAACTTGCGTTGTCTTTTCTTTTCTTTTCTTTTCTTTTCTTTTCTTTCACACATAATATTTTTATTATTTCTTATGTAATCATGTATCTTAAAAAAGGTTTTTTGAGAACCTCTCTTAAATTCTATATTACTAATATTATATCTCTTGTTATACAAAAATTTGAGTTAATTTTATTATTAAATAATAATTAAAATATATTAATTTATTAAAATAAGTTAAATTTTGTATAATAGAATAACTATTATGCTATCATAATCGTTTATAGAAGCATAAGTTTTTTCTTGTTTTCAATTACATCACTTAAAATTATATTTTTTAATATTAAAATTATTTGTTTAATTAGGTTAAGTTTTAACCTTTAATATGCAAGTCATAATTTTATCATTTGATGCAGTATATTTTTTTTTCAATATGATTTAGTTAAGAATATATTACTATTCTACTAATTATTGCATAAATAAATTATTCAGTAAGTGGTTTCATTAAATGGTCAATTCTTTTAATTTAATGTACCATTGTGTTAAATTAGCTTTACTCTTGTGTAACTATTCAAATGCCTATGTAGTTAGATTTTGTAAAATTAAATTTCATTCGTAAAGTAATAACATATATAATAACATAGAGTGAATCCTAGTTTTTTTTTTTTTTTGAAGGTTAATAAATCCTAATTAATAACATTAATGTTAATTAATATGAGTCAACTAATATTCACCAATTAGAACTTGCCAATTCATTGTTTTATACCACATTAGCTTGCCACATGTCATTTATACATGATTTGTATCCAACTTTTAATATATATATATATGATTAGTTGAATCACTTAAATGTCTTCACTTTATTAATTTTCATGAAAAACTGTTTGATATATCTAATAGTATGTAACATGATAGATAATCATTCATAAATATTTGATCAAACAAACCCTAAATTTATCATTTTATGAGCACATTGTGCGAAATATGCTTATAATTGTTTTTATGAAGATCTTTTGGATTAAGATTATTTTGAAAAAGGTGTATGATACAAAAAATAGGGACTGTTAAGTTTTGAGTAAGAGGCAAAAAGGCAATCTATCTCACAAGACTGAATTTATAGTACTTTTTTTGTTTATAATATCAATTCAAAGTAGTTGTCAATGACCCTATTTTATAGTTTGTATTACATTAGAATGCTTTTAGAAGAGAAGTTAGAGATTATTATATACTGTTGATATTTTATAAGATCTTACAAAATAAAACATAGGAAACCGTTACGAAATATGTTGGATGGGGACAATTAAGGATAAGCAAGAGTTAATCATGGTAAGAGACTATGGTGATTAGGTTAACGATAACGGAGAGATTTAAAAGAGGGAAGCATGTGCTTGGCATAGAGAGCAATAAATATGGGGAGATACGGGATCTGGGGGTGGAAGGGAAAGATTGAAAGGCGAGTTAAGTCTGTGTACGGCGTACCCACTACCTAATCCCCAGAGCCAGAGCCAGAATATATACGGTTTCAGTTTCAGTTTGCTTACTATGTATATTTTGCTTTGTTTGGTAGTTGGCGTTGTCCAATTATCATTTTTTATTTTAGTATCTTATACAGTAGTAGTAATTACTAATTAATTTAACTCTGAGCTGCTCTTTTGTTGATTGGCTTGCGTCACCACCCTCTAACGCCTTTTGGAATCTTTTTGACCTTGCGCTCCTCCCCGTCGGTGCGTGCAACTGCATGCCCATGGCTCTGCAGCTTTGCCCTTTTGCCTTCGGCTTAATGCCCCACTTTACGGGCCGTACTTCTAATTTCTCTACTTGTATCTCCTCTTCTTTAGCTGTAAACCTCCTCTAGTTAATTTGTTTAGGGTTTGTTTATTTTCAACATTTTACATCTGTTACCTGCTTAAATATACTTCAACTTTTCCAAACGAACTAACTGCTAGTTGAATATGCTTCGACCTGCTCTAATTTGCTCTAAACAGCTCAAATAAAAAATAGAAGGCAGGGTTCTATTCGAGCTAATGGAGGTCTCACTTGGCTTCCCTCGATAAGCGACACTGAGCACAATCACGAGTTGAGCTCTAACGTAGTCGGATTTGACTGAGTCTTGCTGGAGCTTTGTCGAACAGTGACATTACTTTGTAATAAAGTAATATATAATTTTTAGTATCATAATTTTAAAATATAATATATCACTAATATCTTGTTGTTTAAATTTATTATTTCATATACATTCGAACATTAAAAATTTATATGTATCTGATACACCACAATACACCCTTAACTATCACACCTATATCTTATACAAATAAATTGCATTAAGGGGCCGTTTTTACTAATGTATTACAAATTTAAAATGACATTAAACTCTTTTGTTGCATTATTTTTGTAAATTCATTATGAACTAATGTTACAAAAAATATAAAATATTCCACATAGTAATCATCAACAATTATAATATTCGATGAATCGCTACAAAAAGCTCCAAAATACTCCAACCTGCTTTCAACCTACTAACTATTAGTCAATTGTTCTACCTTGTTAATCTTTCCTTCAAAACGCTGAAAAAGAACAGACCTTTAGCTAAGAAATTTTAGCATCACTATTAGCATATTTTTAACATTAGTGATTAGCTAAACAGGGTTTGTTAAAGGAGTTAAGAGTACTAAATAATTATTTAGTGGATATTCACCCATTATTGAATGGGACAATGTACCTTAGTACTATTTTTTTATTTGGATGACACATATATTTTAGATACTGGTAGATAGATCGATTAAGATGATATTGCACATTATGAAAGAAGGAAACTAGTTTTTTGGGGGGCCACGAAAATACGGGTGTGTTTTAAAAAGTAAAAAAATACCATCTATGATCACTCGGATTGTAGACCTGAAATTATCGCATAATCTACATCATCAAACTGTCTTGTCCTCATATTTTGCATATTTTTCGTGACATTCAAGTATAAATTTGGATTCTTTACGGAAGATTAAACTAGATCAACAAACCCTTAAGCTTCAATGTTCCTCACTAAAAAGCGACTATTATATCATGAATGTGGATTTATAGATCTGGTGACCTAGCATAATTTACACTAAAGAAACTTAATCTTTGGAAAGAAAATATGAAAATAAAGGAGTGAATTTTTAAAAAATTAAAAAAATATCATGTATGATGATTCGGATTTAATTAAAAATCTAAGATTATCATATAATTTGTATCTTAAAATAGGAGTAATGCTACTACCCGAGATTAAACTTGGGTGATAAGGAAACCCCACATCATCTACATATGAGGAACTTCTTGTGGTAATTCATTAATTAGTGGAGATTGTATCTGATAGGGAGAGGGGGGGGGGGGGGGGAGACATGATAAGTGGAAAATAATTCGAATCATAGAAGGCTGAGAACAGTCAGGCAAGCATGTTGATTATTAATTTTGGTGGGAAAGATTTAATTGTCTCCTACGACGGGTGCTAATCAAACATCTAAAAACAAGGTAAGGATGAAATGAATCCCCATTAGTAGTTGTTATCATCCACCTAATCCTCTGTCCAAATTGACACTGTGCTAATTACTTTGTTTTAATTGATTCATTAAGAGCTTAAGGATTAGCTCCATCCACTACTTTTTGGTCGGTTTATGTATGAATCATAAATCAAGTCGAGTTCAAAGAATCAGGTAAAAGCATCTACCATTTGGACAATTGCTGATCTATTAATTTAGCTGTCATTATTCGTGGTACATATATACATACCTAAGCGACTGTAAGATTGTAGAGGATAATTTTTCTCCCCCCTCCCAAAAAAAACTTTTCAGTAATGTACTACCATAATAATAATAATAATAATAATAATAATAATAATAATCTTTCATATGAAAATAATTATTGATCAAAGAATGTTTGCTTATGAAAATGATTTCTCTTTTGACACGTAAAGGCTGATGTAGGTCAGGTTGAAACCCAAATCTAAGGCAACAACCTCAAAACATTTTGCATATGATGTTAATTGGCACCCACAAAACCTAATTCACAATCTAATGATACCTAACAATATGGATATTTTTCAGATTCATGCACATATGTGCAATGGCCAGAAACGGTTTTGGGATACTTTGAATTATTGAATACTACGAGCTTGCTCAGAACTTTGTCTTGCATACACGAAACCGTTTCTGATGATTTTTCATATTTATTCCCACAAAATGACAAAGCTAGCTGGGATGCATTCAAGTTCTTCAACTGATCCTCGTGTGGCTTATTGTACAATAATTTAATGTGCATGGGCCATCCTTTCGTTATCCTAATGAAGATATTTTGGGTCTCTTCTCTTTTCTCTCGAGGGGTATATATATATATATATATATATATATGCTTTTACATTTAAACATTATTTTATTTATAGACTCATTCTCTCTTTGTCAGAATCTCCTATTTATTATTGTTTTGGGTACAATATATGTATATATATATATATATATATAATGTAATAGAAAGAACAGTAAATTCGGATTTGAAATTTGAGAAAGCTTTCAAAGAAAACCTTGATTCAAGTTGTGGGATCAACGATGAGAGCCTCAGCTTGCCCAAGATATTTGTGGTGAGATATGTGGTCAAGGTATTTTTCTCCCTCTAGGATTTTTGGTGCGTAGAAAGTATTGAGGCAAATTGAGCTTTAGAATTGGAGAGGTAAATAGGACATTGAAGGGATGGATCAACGAATGACATGTATGCGGCTGAGTTTTCATTTAATCCAGATTTTTATACTTGATTTAATTAAGTGATAACTAACGTAAAACCTCCTGTAGGATTTAAAGTCTCGGAGGTAGAGAGTTTCGAAAGCAACTCTTTGATTTTATCCTGTATTTTATTGGAGGAGATATTTAGTTTACTTAGTTTACGTAAGCCTTGTTTTTTTCGTTGATAAATCTAAATTTACCAACCTTAATCAACTTTAACTCATATTAACTCAATTCACAAACTTTAATAGAAACTGTCAATTTCAACCAACTTCGACGCACTTCAACTAACGTCAACCCACTTCAACCCTCTTACAAACAAAAAATTTAATCAACTTCAACTAACTTCAATCCATTTCAACCTATTTTAACCAACTTCAATCCACTTCAACAAAAAAATACCTACCTCAACCTACTTCAACTCACTTCTACCAATCTCAACCAATTTCGTCCATTTATCAACGTATTTTGCTCAACGAAAAAAACAGGCCCTAAATACTAGATAAGAACATGTAAATAGCCTCTTTGTATGAAGTGCCTAAATGTTGGCTACTTATTTTATATGCAGTATGAATATAGGCTGTGTTTGGCAATCAGTTGTAAGCTGATTGCATTAACTGTTAACTGTTAGCTGATTCCATTAACTGTTTAACTTAGCTGATTGCATTAGTTATTTATGAAAAAGTGTTTGATAAAGTTTACTGTTTCTAATAAAGCTATTTCACAAAATTTCACTTCTGCCCTTTACTCAATTTCATTATTTTTCTAACAAAACAATTTTTCATTGGATATTTATTTTTCTTTTCGATATGAATTATGAATTAAGACTTATATGATATATAAAATTATATTTATACTTTTTCCTAATTTTAGTACTTACTATCAAAATATCTTTTTAATGTTAAATGTTTTCTTTTTTTAATAGCAATTGCAATTATGTGACATAAAAAATATTTATACATCATGTAAGACTAATTAACATAAATTATTTGTTAAATTAAGAAAGCGTTAAAATTAAAAGCATTATCTTCAATATCATGACCATCCACAACTCTTGTCCCAAAGAGAAAAAAATAAATTGAAAAATTTAAATCATAAGCATCTAACATTCGGGAATATCATTTGTGAATGACATTTAATATAAATTTGTCCCTATTATAAGGCTAGTATAGTCATTGTAATAGTAAGTGTCAAAAAACTCTTTGAAAAAGCTATCACAAGGAGCCTTTTGGGTATAAAAAGCTAATCTAAAAAACTAATCAACCAAACACTCAAAAAAAATTGTTGATCAGAGTCAAACAGCTAATACTTCAAAAAGCTCTTTTTACACCAAAAAAGCTCTTTATCAAACATAGCCATAATCAAAGTTTAGAATTGCAAACATCATGTTAATTCTTCATTTGAATAGTTTTTAAATGCATGGTGACACAAAAAAGTATCATGAAAAGGAGTTAATTAGCATAATTTGTAATATAAATATATTTTTATTTATTTACTTATTTTATGAGAGATAAGCAGATTAATTTATTGAATTTCTCTCTAGAGCAATTCAATAAGCCTTCATAAGCCAACAACGTAAGGGGAGAAATTTGCTCCGAGCACAAGTGCCACTCTATATCGATCGATGGCAATAGTTTTCACTCCATACTAAGAGTACTTATAAAGATAAAGCTAATTTCTCGTCTTATTGTCTAATCCTTAATTAACTTATAATACTCCTTAGAACAGCAGATGAATTACGTTTTTACCCTTGCCACGGTAACCCACACCAATAATTGGAGTGAGTGTTTTAAGGCACGTGGAGGAAAAGGGCTGGACGGAAGTCGGGACTGCCAAGGTACCCCTTGCTTGCTCCACGGACGCCTCGACTGGACGGTGTAGGTGAGTCAACACTCTCCAACTTCTCTCCCCTTTTTTTTGTTCGTCTTTATTTAATTAATATGTTTTATTTGGTTTTCTTTCTCCTTTTTTCTTATTAACTGATGATAGATACTTGTCAGATTGCGCTGATCCTCTAGCGCTTAGTCGTCGAGCTTTGTTTCATATAAGATAAATTACCCTCTAACTCGATCATATAATTGAAAAGAAATTCATATTGAGGGGATAATAAAATTTTTCATAGAACATTTAAATTTTGATATAAGATATTTATAGTTATATTTAACTGTATAATAATGTCTATATTACTTTTATTTTTAGGTAAGGAAATTATATAACTGACTGGCTAACAAAGTATGGTCTATCATTATGTACATTCCAAAGTAGTGTAGGATGAGGTTTCGCATAAAGATCTCCTTTGTATACTTTACAAGGATAATTTGGAAAGAACCTTGAGAAAAGGAGTACCTAAATTGTATTCTTATCTTTCTTATAAAAAAAAAAATAATTGAAAAGAAATGACATCTTAAGATTAAGAATATGAAATTTACGACTAGATGAGCTCAAAATTCAAAAATATGAATTTTAAATTTTACAAAAAGAAAAAATTTTAATAAATGAGAATATATATATATATATATATATATATATATATATATATATATATATCTCAATTTAAGAGGACACCAGAAAGGGTGTTATAAATTATAGAATCGTAAAAGAAATATGCCCTTGTTTTCTTTTAAAAAAAAGAAATTACTTTATTTTATTAATATTGTATCTAAAAAATTGATATCTTATCATGTATCTAAAATTCAAGGTTTCACTAATATAAGTCATTTTTTAATTTAATTTTGTTGAATTTATATTAATAGAACTAGATGTATTTTTGTTAAATTGAACTAAATTAAATTCATGCTTATTAAGTTGAACTTATTTTCTAGTAAACTAAGCATATTTTCTAATGAATAGAGCGAGTGGCCTAACTCCGAAAAGAAAATAAGTTGAAAATATAGGGCGGTTAACATAGAGAGGGGGGGGCGGTGGAGGTAGCGCCAGCGTAGGACAGGACTTAGGAGTCAAACACATGGTTTTCGTTAAACGCTCCTACAACTGCCACGTGTTTTGTCTGTAGGACCCCTGTGCTTGAAACTTCAATTTCAGACAGACATGTCCAGCTGGATCCTTGCTCTGGACCTTTTTGTGTAGGGCCCATGCTTTAGTTTTTCTTTCTGTCGTTTCTCCACTTCTTTTCGCATGCCTTTTTTTTTTTTTTTAACGCACTCTATAATATTCACTCTTGCTCTGCACTGTGTTCCCAAATAGGAAAATTACCTCACGTTGTGAATAAATAATAATTATAAACAAATTAGTGAGATCGTAACTTCCAAGTGAAGTCTTATATAAGTATAATATGCAATTATTTAAAACAATGTTTTGTATATTTGACTAATATTAAATTATCTTCAACGTGTTTTATCTTTATTAACACGTTACATTAAAGATATCTTGAGATTTTACTTGTGCTGAGAGCGATCCAAAATTTACTAGATGAACCGGGGAGTCATGTGTCCACCTGTTATTGTTAATAAAGATATGTAATTAAGTACATGTCTATAATTGTACATACATAGAAAAACAGAAAGCTTAAAATAGAATATCTTGAATTCTAATGGTAGCTCTAAACATGCATTGTAACCGTGGGGGGGTCGTACTTTGACATTGACATAAGGTGTTCTTATTGAGTAGTTAACGTGGATGGATGGAGTGGTTGAAGAAGAAGAAGCAGCCAAAAGAAGACAGCTATAACGCAATTCTTCCCGTCACTTTTCAGCACAAATTACAAATTAAGTCTCTATCCCACCACTCATGGAAATCTGCTGATAATAATAATAATAATAATAATAATAATAATATGAATAATAATAATAATAATAATAATAGAGTATTAGAGTGAGAAGATCGCTTCTGAGCATCTCTCCGGGATTCGGTTTTATTTAAGTACAACACAGTGTGTCTCAACGAACAACACAACAAAAGAACAACACACCAATTACATCTCGCCTTCCTTCTTCCTCTTAGCCTTATCCAAACCCCCTCCTCTTCTTTGTTTTCTCCTAAATTTAGCTTATATTCTCAATGAATGAAAATTAAATAAATAACATTTTACCATACTTAAACTCGAGTTTAAACTAGGTCAGCATCATATATATACTACTTATTATTCGTTAAGAACTAATTAATTAAGCAAGTTTTGTACATTATAAGTACTTATTCATTTTTTAGCTGGCTCTTTAATCAGATATGTATATGCGATTGTGTGGTGTTGTTGTAGCAGTACTACTAATAATAGTATCAATAGTAATAAGTAGAAGAAGAAGAAAAAACTTTGAGCAGAATCATGCAGTGATGAGGTCTCAGGCGCATATATAGGGGCAACTTTCCAACTGGCAAATTGAGTGAACACTCAATTGTACGCTATTAATTGTGACATTTTGATTGTATATGATCGGAGATACGGAGATCATGATCTATACAAACAGCCAATTGGGATACGAGTATTGTGAATATCATGAGAATATCATGCGGGAGCATGCATTATGTCTCATTTGCATCTATCATATCTATATATTCATCTCTATATCTTAACTAGCACCCTCGATCATTAACTGCCCTATAATATAAACTTACTCCGATTAACTAGATACACTAAATTCCAATTAAAGGAGTCATTGGACGATAAATGGTTCTCATTCTAGAAAATTAGAATATTTTTATGCTTTTTACAATATATAATCCTGTAAACAATCTTTTAAATCTCATCAGTTATTGGTCCGTTGGGTTAGTGTTAAGGGAATAATGAGTTACAATTTTCCTTAAACTCTAATATTAATTGTGTCAGTTAAACCATACCTATGCAAAAGAAATACCAAATAACTAGATTTAGTTAAGTGAAGTTCCATCCTAAAATTAATTAAAATTAAATTAAATATGTTTATATGTTAGGCATAGTTCTCATTTTAAAACCATTAATTAATTGGATATAATATACTGTACGACGTTTACCATCTTCTTCTTCTTCCCAGAAAACATCTGGATGGATGCAACAATGCATGAGTAGTATTACTATACATTTGAAATGATGAGGATTATGCGTGATGATACATTAGAACTATGTTGGACAAAAGTTAGGTGAAATGTGAGCCCACAACATCATGATTTGATTACAAAGCAGTGATCACAATCACAGATGTTTCTTTTAACTGTATAAGCCAGAAAAAGGGGTCGTGATTATCCAGAATTCCAGTTGTGTGCAATAAAATACCCACAAAAGTGCTCAATAGGAATCTTAAAAAGCCATGTTTTTAGTGAATTAATTAATTAAAAACTGCCATCCATCACTCCAGCTGATTACCACCCCGAACTCCAAGGCAGTCCTTGAATTTTAGTAAAAAGGCTTAAAAAGGCCAAAGATAAAGAAGCTCGGTAGACAACGGGGAAAAAATAACCAAGTGCTAATTTTGAGATTCTAAAAATTTGAACACAGAGTAGCGCTTATGTTATTCTTATCTGTTTTTCCTTCAAAAAGAAGTATTGTACGTTTCAAATTTTCAATGTCAAAAGTCAAACACAAAAACTTTGAGTAAACGGGTTAATTCTTTGACATATTATTGCCCATTAACCTATGACAGGGTAATGCTTGTTAATGAATCAAATTAATATATCGAAAGGTCCAAAAACTGTTGGAAAATTCCCGTCCAATATAAAAGAATGGAGTGATAAGTTTATAAATAAGTTAGATCCAAAATCTAATAGTTTAGCCTTTCAAATTAAAGCTGCGTTCGACTCATATGTGATTCTAAGTATTCAACTCCTCAGGCTAGCGTATATAGCTCAATAAGAACACGATTTTGTATTAAATGTGTCTAGCATTTAAGTTGGAGACCTTTTTTCCTTCTTTTTCATTTCTTTTTTTGGGGGAGAGGGGGTTGGGGTAACAACAAGACCATCGATACTTAACTTCAAGTAATGTCGATGATGGAAGGTTCACGAGTAGCATTTTGTTTGCTTTAATTTTGTTATACGTGAAACTATAATCCTTAAATTGAACAGAATTATAGAATATTGTAAATTACATTAACTCTATAGTACTTAAATTTGATGGAATTACAAAATATTATGACCCAACTTTATATACATGATTAGTACGATACTCATTAATTAGAACTCTTTTGATCCAGTTTCTTAAGATTTTCTCGGATAAAACGATTTCATTTACTACATGCACTTCATAAATATATGGACTACATCAAAGTTGTTAAATTCAAGGTGGCAAATCATTTTGATCTAAAGTTAATTATTCATACAAAAACATAACGTCTACTAAAACAGAAACACATTCGAGGTAGGCAAAATTTGACTATTGTAAGAGGAGGACCCTAAATTATTTGAAGTTCATTGAAGAAGCAAAGTGAATAATTTAGAGACGTCAAAATCTAATCTAGTAGATTTCTAAAAGCAATTATTGTGTGTTTCAGAATCACATATATAAGCGAAAGGGACGCATCGCGCATCTGCAATACACGGTCAGTTGTTTTTGATAAACACAAGCAAAGGAAGACGAGGTCAAATGCGAAATTGCAAACTGCCAAAAAGTTATAATTATATATAATTGTCATGGAAGTGGTTTTCTGTTATTAGGAAAATTAATTATTATGCCCACGCCAAGCATATATTATATCAGTCATACGTCCTTTTACGTGGTGGAAATAAAAACCGACCAAGTTGAATATTTTATGATGAGTTGTTATTCATTATTATCATGTGATCATTTAGCAGCTAGCTCCACATAGGGTTTTTTTTTTTTTTTTTTTTTTTTGGGTCCTGGGCTTGAACAATCAGGGGTTTTTTTATGGGTTTGAACAATCATGAAGCTGGACAACTGAGAAACAAAACGATAAACTGACAATTATATATGCATATTTCTGCTACTTAAATTGTAAGAATGTTGAAGATATGCCAATGGCTAAATTAATCTCTTACATATATGTATATTAGTGCTTGTATCTCCCTTCATACAGTTTTGTTACCAAAAAATAAGGGGGATAGTCAAACTGATCGATAATTTATGTTTATATGTATAGTTTCGTGTGAGTACAATTTACAATGAGGCATAAAAATCTTAGTTGAGTAGCTAAAATTTTATGATGAATAAGATATGTATAATGTATAATGTACATAAACGGATTTTAATGTTATTTGTTCATTATATAATTATATATCGTGTATCTTGCTTAATGATTTTTGTTTAGATGTGACTCAAATGTTCGAAAATTGAAAAACCAACTATATGTTCATGTATAATCTATTTAAACTTTCAAACTAAATAACATACGTGTTTTGCAGTGGGCAACGTATATAAAACTAATAATGCCACATACATAAAACCTATTTTTGAGTATCCAATTACATATTTAGAACATTCAATACAATTGTTTCCTTACTTCATAAATGAATAAGCGTAATTCTTAGATAAAACTTTCTTACAGTATGCTATTATGAGATTGTTGAAATAGACTATTTTCAAACTTAGCCTAACCATATTGTGATTGACGTGACATTACTGTCTTGCAATAATACAAGACCAACTAAGGGGCCGGCGATCGCACAAAATATTATTTTTTTGTACATGAAATAGAAACATCTCCCTTTATTAGATTCGAAATTCAAGTGTAATGTCTATGTCTATTCCCATGCCTCTATAATACAATGAGTCAGTTAGGAGCCTGAGTAGTTTATCCAGTGGTGGATGTCACAAGTCCACCCTGCACGCCACAAATAATGGCCTACAAAATAGTAACAATGCTCAAGAACAAGAGGCTAGAGATTCGTGTGTCTCAAGGCAAAGGACCACAATAGCAGTCGCACAGCAATCTCGGTTTGATGGGCACAAAAAAATTGAAAGTATGGTTGTGATCGGTATTTCCTTTTCTTTAATGAGCCAAAATTACCATTTTCAAGTAACTTGTTCCAGGACAATTATTGGTGACAGTGCCTATGTAGAGCTATGCAAGCTAACTAGTGCCTGGCCATAACAACTGACTTGAAATTCAATTGAATTGGAGCCTCTTTTGTTCAAAAAATCCAGGCAGAAAGAAAACATCTCTCTCCCAAGTTTCTCTCGACATTCAATTTGATGCGCAATTTCCAAAGTCAGGGGGTTGTTCTGAATCCACCAATAGAAAGAGAAGTTTTGACAACAACAACAAAAACTGCCTCATACAAAGGAGCAAACGTTGCTTCTCAATAAGGGCCCTGTCATTCATTCGTTCATGCAAATGGTTATCAACCAAATGTTAATATAAATGAGTGATCCTTTTGTAGTACTAGTAATTGGTCTGCATTTAGGGCAAACTACTTCGCTTCGATGTTAAGTCTGGTTAGCAACCGCTAGGCATCTCTGTCCACAGTTAGCATGTGTGGTTCCCTTAATTTTATCTAGGACCTGTTCTTTTCGTTGGAAAATGGATGAAATTGATTAAGATTGATAGAAGTGGGCTGAAGTGGGTATTTTTTTTATTGAAGTGGGTTGAAAGTGATTGGGGTGGGTTCGAATAGGTTGAAGTGGACTGAAATCAGTTTTTTTTTTTTTTTTAAGTTGATTAAAATAGTGGGAAGTTAGTTGAAGTGGGTATTTTTTTATTAGAGTTCGTAAAATGAAATGAGGTTAGTTAGATTAATAAATTGAAATTATCAACGAAAAGAACAAGACCCAATAGTTTCAAATATTAGGGTGTCTGACAACACTTATTTGTGTGTATTATGTTAGTTTAATGGGTACAAATCAATACCTAATGTCGTAGAAGTCTCGAGTATCTATTATGCGATCTAGCCAAATATCAGAGTGACTTGTGCCTGATCAAAATAAATCCAACACAACATACATGAATCCAAAATGTCTTGTTTAAATGAAAAACCAAGACAATCACGAGTGCAATATCTAAAACTATGCCTTTGCCTCCTACTTGTCACACTTTCTCTCTCATAATCTTGCTTCTGCCGACTAGAGGGAAAGACATGACATGAGTATATGACAATATGTACGAATGAACGACTTGAAGGGAGATTTTTGTGTACAAAAGGTACCATACTAGTTAGCTTCTCAAATTTTGCTTCTACTGCTTGTCCTTCAAAAAGATTGATACAACTAAAATTATATGATATGCAAACTTATTTTGTCTATAGAACATACGTACAAAGAGATATGTTTTTGAACTAACGACAAATTGCCGTGTTATCTTAGTAAGATTTAGAGATATAATAATTTGGATGGACTATATATGTGACATTTTTTCCGTATTGAAATCCTATGTTTTTGAACTAACGATAATTGTCGCATGTCCCTTATATGTAGTCACATTAAAAACTATGAATAGGACATCAGATACTTTAATGCATAATAATCTAGTATATAAATTTATGTGACGTTATAATTCATATATTATCTAAAATATAATTTTTAAAACTCTTCATCATGAGATAACTTCATTTAAGATTCACTAATTATTAATTTATATATGATCATATATGATTCTAATGCCATATGCATGACTTGAACACAAATTAAGGTTATTCTAAATTTACCAATCGCAATCAACTGCAACCCACATCAACTCACTTCAACAAAAAAATGCCTATTTCAACGTACTTCTATCAATCTCAATCAACTTCATCTATTTACCAATCCATATTTTCCAACGAAAAGAACGGGTCCGATATATTC
The DNA here is from genome assembly GCA_029747015.1 of Carnegiea gigantea. NCBI lineage: Eukaryota > Viridiplantae > Streptophyta > Magnoliopsida > Caryophyllales > Cactaceae > Carnegiea > Carnegiea gigantea. Next base: position 194,758 of record JAKOGI010001538.1, read on the forward strand.
ATATCCAATCTAAAACTTTTGTGGTTTTTCCTAATTAAATTTAATGAAGAGTAATAACATAATGATTATGTGAATGGATGTGATGGATAACAAAGAACAAAGTAAAAATGATCTCAACTACCCTTTTTGAGTACTCTCTTCCCCCCCCCTGCAGCCCATGAAGTAAATGCTTATCAAGCCACCTTGCTGTTACTGATTAAGGACACTTCAATACATTTATCTGATCGATGGAAATCTAAGTAACACAACACAAGCCACCTTGCTATTACTTTTTCCCCTCTTTGCCAATGCTCTTTTTTATTTTTCAAAAAGAAAAGCTTTTCCTGTCAATTATAGCCTCTTTAATTTGAACCTACCCTAATTATGCCTGTATGGATAAGCATACGACCAACTGCCCACCTGAATGAATGGGTGTTTACGTCCATTCACTTATTTGTTTGCGGACTACCTACCAAATGAAAAGGCAAAACAGTACACTCATAAATTTATGTGTGCCCAACATAATTGTCGATGTTTCAATAAAGAAATAATTTGAACTTATGAAAGGGCATGAAATTCATGTGTGAGTTATGAGTTGCTTACAGCTATTATACATTTGGGTCCTATTCAAACACTGTTTGATTAAACTCTTTTTATCCTGGCCACTTGTTGAGTTGTGGGGTGCTAATTAATCTTCATATCTCATATACCATCAAATTTTAGGATCAAGAGTTCTATAGCTCAATGGCATAGGAGAATGAAGTTTTTGTAGTCTCCTTCATAATACTCCTGGAGGCCCCTTGTAGGTCTGGTGACAAAGTTAGATCTCCGTTGAACTTAGTCTAGTGATTGTGCAACTCTCTTATCGGCCGCTTGTAGGTCGGGTGACAGAGTTAGATCTCTGTTGGACTTAGTCTAGTGATTGTGCAACCTCTCTTATCTGCTCCTAAGCCTACTTAACTTACATCCCCTACAGGAGGTGCAATGGGTGGTTAACTTACCACTCTAAAAAAAATAAATTAGGATGATAAGTTTTATTTTTAGGTTTTAGGGAGCATGGCCCCTCCTTATGTCCCTCAACAACCCTTGCATGATTAGCTTTCAAGTGGATAAAGGTTTTTTTTTGGGGGGGGGGGGGTCACTTGCATGATGGAAGAGTAATAAGCAAATCAAAGCCTTGTAAGTGATGGAGTTTGAATTCCGAACTTTTTGTTTAAAATGATTAGTTAATCTTATAGCTGGTCAAGGTGAAGCATAATCGACTTTTTAATTTTAACCATTTTTTAATAAAAAACAAATAAAACTTTAAGGGTAAGGAGCTTGAACTTAATTTGGTTTCTAAGATCAGATAATCCAATATTACATTTCATAAACTTTACTATAGATGTTGATGTAAAGACTAAATAATTATACAGAACTTTCAAGAGTAGCAAAAGAAAACATAGCCATACAAAAGTTCTAGAGCCATTAAATTTATATATATCTGTCCAATATAAGTTTCAGAAATATACAAAACTTTAAGGCTTCGTTTGGTCCTTAGAAAATTTGATGGAAAGAAAAGTTAAAGGAAAAAAATGTGACGGAAAAAAAATTAGAGAGAAAATGAGTTTTTGTCTTTTGTTTGGATTGGGGGAAAAAAACAAGAATTTAGATGGAAAATTTAAATATTGATAAACTACTTGAATCATGTTAATGTCATCTAAGTAATGTGAGGTTTGAAGAGGTTGGGAAGTTTCCTCAAACTTTCCTCATAATTTTATGAAGAAAATTTTATCACTTGTTTCTAACAATTTTTCCACCTAACTTTTCTTCATTTTTTTTTCTTTGTGATTTTCTTTAAACCAAGTATAAAAAAATAAATAATTTTTTCAATTTTTTTTCTTTCTACCAAATTTTTTAGGATTTAAACGGAGCCTAAATATTGAACAATTTAAAACAATTAAATGGAAGCGTGATAGTGATATCTCGACGTTCAATTTCCTCAACATGACACCCAGCTAATACCTATGAAAGTGAGAGTGGATGGTACTGTTCCTTTATTTTTGGTCCCGGATAAAGAATGCTTGCTTTGTTTGGACGGTTGCATGTAGTAAAGTCATTTGGATTTTAGATCCTTGCATACTTATTGAGCGATTCTCCGAGAGATCGTCAAATCTCATCATTACAATTAGCGAGTCTCATGCTCAGCCGTCCACTGCAAATGATTTTTTTTTTTTTTGGGGGGGGGGGGGGGGGGGGGAGTAGATAGTGCCAAATTTGTCACTTGTTCAAGATATCTATACTCGTAAACGCGGATTGGTTAAAATTAGTGGTGAATATGTTTTGACAAGTATTCTGAAATTGGATCAGAAATAATTATACAATTCTGGTTTTAGAATTGAAAATGGTCAAGCGGTTTCGGTTTCGATTCTTAATATTAAGGAACATGTGTAATCGATTTTGGTTTTTAAAATAAAAGCCGAAACAGCAACCCAGAACCTGCTATGACAAAACAACGTCTTACACTAAGGTTACGGCCCAATTCCAGCTTCTATTGATTTTTTATATAAAATAAAATATCCCAACCAATCTTCCATAAAGCTTAAACAAAAAGAATCTAAAAAAAAAGTTTTCCTTCCATTTAAATTTATATTTGTTATGTTTGTTTTCAAGTCAAAACTTACAATTTGCTACCTCGATTTATTGCTTTTGCTCTTATCTAATAAATGGACAAAGGAAACTAGCATCACATCTCAATGACTGTAATTTGCAACCTTAAATTGCTAGATGTTAGTTATAAAGCTACGTTTTATTTATAGGTCTTGAAATGAATCCACTTGTGTTGGTTTTTTTTTCAACCGTAAAGAAATACCAAATATGGAAGATTGAAAAAGCATATAGCTAATGCGGGTAACCAGAATCAGAATCAGAAACGGAACCGGTGGTTACGGTTATAGTTTCAATTCCCAAACTGGTTTGATCAGAAAAGTGAGAAATCCGTTTGATAGGTTCCTGATTTTCAAGGCGGATATTCGAAATCGCTTACCCTAGTTCAAATAGTTTAGCTCTTGATCCTTTTAAAGAAAATCTCACCTCTAACGAAACAAAATATTCGTGACAGAAATATGTTATCGTCCAGTGTCGGTCAAGGTTTTGGGCGAGTAATTGTGCCCCTGTTCATTTTTCAGACATTTCACCACCTAATTGTAAATTTAAAACAAAAAGTTGTGGGAGCCTTAGCATTAGCTTTCAGTTTTCACCCAATTCCCAAGTGCTTCCATATTAAATCTCTCACTATATTAGATTAGATTCTTTAACTTTATGGTCTCTGGTTAGGTCACCTGTCTCTCTCCGAGTCTCTCTGGGTTGTTTCAAACAGAGAAGACGAGAGATACATACAGCTCAAGTTCATGAACTGCTTTGCTTGTTGGTTTATGACTGCAGCAGCAAGTACTGGTTAATATGTGTGTATGCAGTGAATGATGCCATCCAATTAATTCCTGACTAGCAGTAGGCCCTCCAAAATAAAGCTTGTGTCTTTTGTTTACCACGTTATTGATTGTACTCTTTTTCTCTCGTTCTTGATTGTTCTATTCTATCATCCCTAATTTCAATATCAAAGGAAATCTTGTGGGTTGTTGCGGAGAGTTGATCAAATTTGTTAATAGAAGACTTACCTATATAAAGACCATCACCCCAACAACCCACAATTATATATCGTTGCATTGTACTAGGATGTAGTTAATCGATGTCTTAGAAAAAGAAGCGAAAAAAGATCTAGCGTTGTTAGTTTTCGATAAAATTAATCTAGGAACTAATAATAAAAGATCGGCATAACGTCATTGAATTATAAATGATAAAATTAAGTCAGTTGGTCGGTTACTAAACCATAGATAATTTCTGGCACCAAGACTCATTTTGACTTTCAATATTATGATTTTTATTAATAAGGTAAGTTGTCTATCTACTGAACTCTCTGTATACGATGACATAATGTGCATGCAGAAAATCAATGGCGCATTAAAAAAAAAGAAAAAATGTTAATTGGGATTTAAGTTAATTTCTCCAGCTCAAACATGACTCCTAATTGTGTCTCTATCATAGAAATGTAGCATTTGGTTTCACCATCATGTATGATTAACCCCACTAGCTAATTGGATAAAGAAATAATTAATGGAGTTATATGCTTGCCAGAAAGCATTAGAATATGGTTATTTTGCCATCATCTGATGTCAATTGAAAAATGTTTTTGGCTGTCAAGCAGCAAGTCTTGTAAAGGCTGGCATACACATCATGCAATTGTAACAAAATTATTATCTTCCCTCAAATCACCATGCAAGTTCCTACCTGAGCAAGCATGCCTAGACAGAGTTTTTGGTATTTGATGATGTGGGTGCCAAACTTTCATAATCATGTGTTTTTTCCTCCATTTATATATAGACCTTTAACTACCTCCACATTTTCATACACAAATTGTTTTTATTAATGATAAAACTGCATATATATATATATGTATACCACACAAGCTACTTTGAAATTATTCGCCATAAGATGTTATGCTGATATAGAATCGGAATTAAAAGCATATTCGTTTAATATTTTTTAGCACGTTGAAGATGCTATTTTGATTCCGTCTGTTTCAACATGCTCCAACCCCCCTCTCAAAACTATTTTGAACCTACTCCAATTCGCTGTAATCTATCAACTGCTTTTCCAAAATGTTGAAAACAAACATGTCCTAAGGTTACAAGTGTAGCCCTAAAAAAAACACTATATCCGTACTCATTTAAATTGCACACAAAGTGGGCAGATTCATTTTGAATTATATTTGATTATTTGTTTGTATTTTTATTCTTAATTCCCCTTGGTCTCATATTTAAGCTGAGTGCACTCTTTTTTTGTAACTAGAACATGGTATTACTGTTAAATTGGTTTAATTTTTATTGATTTATTTTGGAGCGATTGTTTGCTACTTCATCGAAAGTTTTAAATTTTACAACCTTTTATATTTACAAATATGTATGACAAGATTTTGTATTAAAACTTTTACAATTTTTATTAGAAACATTTTACTGAAAAATACTAGTTTTCTATTACTTTATTATTTTTTGGGGGCTAATAAAAAGGACCTGGTCTCTAGTAAAATATGAAAATATATCCAAAATTATGTAATTCTAAAAATTTACAAAGCTCCATACAAATCACGGTAATGTATATCATACACCTAGGAGTGTATACTCCCTCTTACCATGTATAAATATTTTTTCAACGTGTATTTACTATATAGATAATTTTTAATATGTGGTGCTGACGTAGCTTGTAGAAGTTTGTACTCATAGAACTCTAGGATTATGATGTAGGCTTGGACAAATCACATCATTTCCGGCGAAATGAAAATTTTTAAATGATAATTATTTGAAATGAAGCATAAGAATAAGAACAACTATAATTGTGCGTTGAATGAAACCCTAAATAGTTTGCTCAAATGTTTATTCTGGCTGAGTAATGCTTGTTTTTTTGGTGCTACTTCTTTTTTTTATTTTATTTTATAGATGCGTTGAATGTGTGTTGGCATAGACAGGGGGCCCATAATCATCAGGTCTTTTGTTTGTAGCCAATGGATTATTCTCGTAGGTGGGCTTAACCCATTGCGGCCCCTGTTTTTAGTTTGATTATTCGTTCAATTTTAACCGGAATATATAGTGCGGGCCCAAATGCGACCAAGTCAATAATGTGGATAAAAAGATAGTTGCTTGGGTTGGCCCACTGGGTCAGTCATGGCCCATTTACTTGTCCATCTTTCAGTCAAAACTATAATTCCAGGGTCCCCCCCCCCAAAAAAGCGAACTTTTTTTTTAATTATGGCACTTAATTTTCATTTTACTTTTTTCAAGCAGTGAAACGATGAAAATCCATATTTATAAAAAAACTAATTAAAATTCATACTTCAAGAGTCTTGTTTAGATGAGAGGGTGGATCGCATGCAATAGTTTCACTCCTGAAATGCATAAAGATAAGTTATATTGAACCCTTAATTTGAAATCGGATAACCATCTACTATTTCACAGAAAAATAAGCAAATGATTGCCTTGAGAAGTATTTTTATCACAATCCAATATATTCCAAACTCAAATTTAACAAAGTTGACATTGCCATTTTGTCCAGAATTTGGACATGGATTGTAAATAATTAAGCAATTTCTACTTACTTATATTTGAATTAAAAATCATATGCACTTCATGCGTACTTATTTAGCTAGAAAAGGCTAAAGAAGATGAGCAAAACAATCTCAAAATTATAAAGGCGAGCTTTTCGTTTTTTGGGTCTTACATCCTCCAATTTGACTAGATTCGAGCTACTGTAAGCCCATGAAGGGGTAGAACTTTCTCATCACATATTTTCTCCATTCACAAGACTCGAACTCGAGACCTTGCTGGAAGGCAACAAGTGTCAAATCACTTGGACTCACCTGTGTTGGAAAGGAGAGCTTTTCGTTTTAAATAATGTAAGTTGTAGCATACATATTCCTTGTTTAGGCAAATTTGGTTGGCGATAATCAAGCACCAAAATATATGCTCCATGATTGAGAATGGACGATGATGGAGGCGGTGAACTCAAAAAGAACTACAAGTTTATGATAGAAAAATGAGGACATTAAATTTGTCTTCACTCTAAAAAACATCAACTTAAAAACTCTCTGGCCAATAAGAACCATTAAGGAATTAAGATGATGGATTTCGCAATCTAATGAGAATAAAAAATGGCTTAAGTTTCTACGCATGCATTATTGATGTTTGATGTTGACATTCCTTCGAACTGTTGTTCAATTGGCTGCCACATTAATATTCCACTTGATTTCAACTTCAATCACCAAGCAAATTTCTTCCCTCCCCCCCCCCCCCCCCCAACAACAAAAAAAATCCCTACTTTCTTTGGTTTAGTATTCTTTTATTTTTTTCTCCTTATGCTACTCTTGTTTCTTGTTTTTGGTTGGAATTTGGAAGTGGGCCATAGCTTGACTCAAAATAAGAGTTACATGGTGTAACATTGGTTAAGGAAAACATTGTTATGTCAGTATGAGTTTACATAATTGATAAATAATGTATATTTTTTTGATAAAGCATATGTATTTAATTTTAGTTAGCTCAACTGATAAAGTCTTTGAGAGTTTTTACGAGAGACTATGGTTCAAATCCTATTTATATCGACCTTTACTCCTCATTCACAAAGAAGGGTCAAAAAAATCCTATTGATGGGCAATTTACAGGAAAATCCTTGCATACTTATTGAGCATTTTTAAAATTTTTTAAACTTGTGTTACATTAGCTGTTATGCTGGAATTTTTTATTTATGTTTTTGTTAAGCACTGATCTTCTATAAAGCTCAAGCAGTTCGTTTTACATAGCTAAAAAGCACTTAGAGTATTCCCAGCGGTGAGCCGATTTTTTGGCTCACCAGTGAGGTCTACCTCTGTCATATCAGCTGATGAGCCAACTTTTTAGCTCATAATTCTCTTTCTCTCCAATGCAAAGCTTACCACTTTGGCTTACCAAATAAAATAATACTCATAAACCCACTTTACAACACACAATTTTTTTAAAATATTTTCAAAAAAGAAAAAACTAATTAAAATACAAAAAAAAGTAAGAAAAATTGGAAGTGAGCCGGCTTACAATCACGAGCAAACCTGCGAACCGCTCATGTGTTCACGGGAGGAACTAGTCGCTCGGCTTATTTGTCGAGGCGCGCGAGCAACAAAATTTTACGGTGGTGCGCTAACTGGGAGAGTAATAATTGACCTGATCCTCAAATTCAAAACGGTTAGTGAAGGATGTCGGTCTAGTGCGCTGGTCCTAAGCCTTGAGGATATAATTATTAGTGATCATGTCGATCGAGTCTCGATTACATTATTGCAGCGTAACAACAACGAATGGTCATGCTACCATATTGCTCTCCACCGGCCAGTATACTTCTACCTTGAAAATTTATAATGCACTTTATGAATGGCATTCATATTATAGTTATGGATCCCATCTTTAATAGTATTTAACGTTAATACTTTCTCTATCAATACAGGTTGGTTCAAGTGGTTTAGCACTTGTTCCCCTTAAGTAAGGTCTCGACTTCGAGTCATGTAAATGGAAAAAATTTGCAATGAGAGAGCTCAACCTTTTATTGGTTCAACAGTCATCCGGCTCCGGTGAAATTGAAGATACAAGATCCCAAAAAAAAAAAAAAAGGTTAACACTTGGCCTATTTTTGTCTTGTTGGCTGCCACCGTTGATGATGTAATCAAAAGCCAAGGTTGAAGGGTGACGGGTAGGTCATGGTGTTAAAGTATAAATATATTTATAAGTATTCAATCCTCAGTTTAAATTATTGGTTGCATGTTATTGACTACGTTATCAGATTCTCCATGAGCAAGAATATAGGAAGTTTATACTCCCTTTATTGTATATTTAATATCAATAACTTTTCTTCTTCTTCACCCCCTTTTTTTAGATGTCGATTAACACAATTGATAGTCTTTAACATTTGTGCCAAGGGCTTGAGTTCGAATGCTGCTACTATCCTCCTTTGCACCTCATATGCAGAAAAAGAAACCTTCTTTTTTAGTCTTATAACGTTATTATTATTATTATTATTATTATTATTATTATTATTATTATTATTATTATTATTATTTACTTTCTGCATATATAATGTATTTCATAATTATTTTTATGTGTTTTCAAGATATAATAGTGAACAAGGGGGTGCTGGGGATAATTCATTTTGGCTAAACTATAAACTGGACTAAGATGCTGGAGATCAAGACATCATTGATTCATTGCATTTGAGTTTGATGGGTGGAGGCCCATGCATTAATGGCCCAATGCTGTGAATTCTAAAACCTGTACGGTTTTGTTACGTGAATACTTTCCCGGGCCTCTGCCCTTTCTTCTTGGCATTTGCGTATATATATTAGTATCTTTATTCTTTAGATAGAAATTTGTACACACTTTTTATTTTACGTTTTTTCTGGGGGTGGGGGGGAATAGAGAGACAATTTTATTAATATTTGAATATTTGTATTTGTATTTGTATGCACTTGTTATGTAAGACTTTTTTTTTTTTTAAAAAAAAGAGTGCTTATGATATTATATTCTGTTTTCTCTAGATATCTCGTTGATATGATATTTCACCTTTTATATTAATTACTTAGATTAAGTCCCTAGTCTGTGGTTGAGGAGCAACTTAAAGTAAACAAATTAGTTTTTCTTTCTTTATTTTTGAAAAGGGACAATACCAAATATGATATCCTAAATCTATAAACTTGAAGTCAGAGCAACCACAATTTGTGACAATCCTCAAATTTTTAGGTAGTTAATTTGAGGAGCAACTCCAAGAAAGTTAGTTTTTCTTTCTTTATTTTTTTAAAAGGGGACAATACCAAATATAATATCCTAAATCTATAAACTCGGAACTACCATAATTTGTGACAATCCTTAGATTTTTAGAGTACTTAATTTGGCTGATCCACTGCAGAGGGTGAGCGAGGACCTGTGGCGGTGGCAGTGGACTAGTGGAGGCATTAAAGCGCGCCATGCCCTGGGGTTTGTCCTCCGTTGTGCGAAAGCTCCCAAGTCTGAAACTTGTATCTCAAATGTGCATGCAAATTGCCACCAAACTGGCTGATCTGCAAACTTCTATTAATTAAGTTAGACTGTAGTTACAAGTTTCTGGATCATCCAACGCATTCAATCTTATTTTAGGAATAACACCACTACCATCATCCAATGTAGCTTCTACTTTTGCAAAATTTGATGAGCTCTAAATATAACCAATTTTATCCCTATGAGTACAAGTATAAGCATAGACACTGATTCCAATCAATCTTCATTTTCGGAGTTAATGGTTCTCTATAAATTTCAATTTCCCTGTTTGGAAAATCCGTAATAACCCAATAAGTTTGGTTATATTTTGTTAAGACTAGCTAGGCTAGCCCAAGGCCTACTGGCTTGCTGGCACATTCATAAGACCATGTGCACCGGCTTGTCTCTCGGGCCTAGAAGCTGAGCTGGCGTGTGCGTGAGCCAACGAACAAAGCACAGCAGACGGCGTGGCGAGCAGCCTGCTAATTTTTTCTGTCGAATAGTGGGTCAAAACAATGTCACTTTGACTCATTGACATGCTTTTTTTTGTTTGACCGTTCATTGAAATTAAAAAAAAGAAAAATCCGTTAAAATATGACATTGTTGCAAAGAAACGTTGGAGCATTCTAGCCAATTTTGTAATTTTGTAATTTAAATTCTTAATTTTTAGTTGTAATTTAAACTCTTTTAATTTTGTAATTTAAATTTCAAGATTTAAACTTCCTTGATTTTGTAATTTAAATTCTTAATTTGTAATTTAAAATTCTTAATTTTGTATGTTTTTAGTTGTAGAGAAGTTGAATGTGATCTTTTAACCAAGAAATAAGTGAAGCAAATATTTTTTTTTTAATAAGTCATTTATAATTAATTGTGTAATCAAATTATTATGCGCAAAATATTTTTCACAAATTATTCATCCAAATAATAAAGCAAAATAAAAGACTAAACGTAATTAAATATGTTTGGTTGTAGGATCTACGTGTATTATTTTAAGTGGTAAGCGAAATTTATGAGTCTTGTGTTGGAAAGTAGGAGAGATGAAGGATTGTGAGTTGAAAAATTGAGTCAGTAGCTGATGTGAAGTTTATAGATCTTCACTGGTGAGTGAAATTTTTAACTCACCATTATATGCGCTCGAACAAGTCATTAGGTTTAGCCTCCACAGATGGTCTAGTGGGTTCATCATCCGTTATAAAGTCGATTAGTGTCATTAGTTATGAGATAATAGAAAAACCACAAAAGTAACTTTAAAATCCACATCAACAAAGAACCTAATTTGTGCAGATATTAGAGATATGAATTTAAAATCAATCTGTGTTGACATTTATATTTGCCCTTTGTAAAGTTACTGAAACCCAATTTCAAATTAGGCTGTATTTTTTTTTAAAAAATTTATTAGTGAATCTGGATGATGTACGTAAATACTTGTGTCAAGTTGCTGCCTTATGCTTTTGTCCCCGTCCATAAAGGCTCTTTCGTAAAAACTAATATGCTTAGCGTAAAGGTTGAAAAAAATTGGGGCGGTAGATTAAAAGTATTGTATATTTTAAATAATAAATAAAACATTAAGGTTCCGTTTAATTTGATCCTTAGAAAATTTGATAAAAAGAAAACTTGAAAGAAAAAAGTAGGAGAAAAAGATTTTTTTTTTCTTGTTTGGATTGAGGAAAAAATACAAGAATCTGGATAAGAAATTTGAATGTTGATAAACTATTTCAATTATGTTGATGTCATCTAACTAATGCGAGGTTGGAGGAGGTTGGAAATTTTTTCCAAACTTTCCTCACAGTTTTATGAGAAAAATTTCATCATTTGTTTCCATCAATTTTTTCACCTAACTTTGTTCCATATTTTTTTCTTTGTGATTTTCTCTAAATCAAACACCAAAAAAAAAAAATTCTTTTTTTTTTTAACCAAAATCTTTAAGGTTCAAATGGAGCCTTAAAGAACAAAAGAAGGGGTGGCATGGCTTTAAGTGACATTAAGACGTACGCTACAACTTTTTACAAATTGTTTGAAACCTCTTATATCTGTTTCGGGGCACTTAATTCAACGTCTTACAAAGTGAACCACTCATTAAAGACGGATGTCGTGGATATTCATTAGTTAAATTTTTTGTGAATAATACATAGAAAAGACACCTATGATTAATTTAATTGGCAATTGTCAAATTTCATGAAATTTAAACGTATGTAGGACACACTCAAACACAATTTTTGGAACCGTAATTTTTAAGTGCACAAAAATAATTACTATTGCATATATATTCATTTTTTAGTATTTTCATATTGCTTTAGTTCAAAAGGTATACTCTAACAATTAATATAATAATAAAGGACACAAAATTTCAACAGTTTTAGTTTTTAGTCTGTAACTGAGAGTGCGAATTGAAATTCAAGCTTAGGATTTAGTGATATATACATATATAAAACAACGGATGATAAGGATAGCATGAATCTTAGTTATATTTGGATATTATTGGAGAATATTGACAGCAATGACATGCATAAAACTGCACACAAATGACGGTGATTACTCAATATTCTTCAAATACTCGGATTTTTGGAGCCAAATGGATGCAAGCGTTATGTTGTTCTTGTAGCGCGGCATTACAGTATGATTGCCGATTTGTCATCATCCTCACTTAATTTTTTCTCATTTTCCAAACCCAGATCGTAGATCTGTCTCTCTGCCTGTGCATGATAACATCACAAAATGCACCCAAACATTTTTTAGCATGTATTTTGCTATCCCCTTTTGATTCGAGCATATCAAAGCTCAGCTCCCAAGAAGTATAAACGACAATAATAATTTTTAGTGCAGATCCTGTTTTTATAAGATATGGAGAAATTCAGATATATATGTAGTTTTGTCTTTATAAATATTTTTGCGAGTATAAAGACGTATTCCAAGATATAAACTGCCAATGTGTGTAAACTTAAAATTGGATCATGGTAGGGGTCTTGAACTAAAATGTTAGTGATGGATGGAGCCCACAATGTATTTGGCAAGGGTACGGTTATTCTTAAAATGTATATATGTGATCTAGGAAAAATTTTAAAAAGTACATGTAGCAGTAAGAATTTGGTCATTTCTATGATTCTATTCCAAAAAAATGGATATACAATTTGAAAATCTTTACTATGGGATGATATAATTCAATGCTACATGATTAAAATATATAGATCTTGGATTATTGGCACTAGAATATATACAACGTACTAATTTCAGAAACGTCTCACCAAAAAAATAGTAATTTTAGCAACTTAGAGACATACTTTTATAGTTTTTTTCCTATACCGTTATCCTATTCCATCATGATCCACTAACTTAATGCATAATATTAGACACACACTTTTATAATTTTAGCATCTTCCTAAAGACCCTTTGAGGGTAGAATTATTCCCTCGGGGAAACCCTAGGGTAGTTGTTAAGGTGCTGTTTTCTAGCTAATTAATGTAGATCTAACCCGATAAGCGGCAATTTTAACCCAATCATGAAGAACACAATGATTTGTGCTTTTCCTTTTCATGACTTTTCTTTTTCCTCGATAGAACATTAATGGAAGGGCTAGCTGGTTTAAAGTAAAAACGAGCTTTTGCCTTTTCCTTTCCATTTTCTTTGTGAATCATATTTATTTTCTTACTATGCAATCGCTCAAGGAATTAAAAATGTACTTTTTTCAATTATTAGTAAGCCAAAACAGTTAATTAAAAATGTATATGTCATTGCTAAACGGCATTGAAAAGGTACTTTAATTGGTTCTTGATGAATTGAGGTTGCAATCAAGTAAATAAAGATACTCGAAACGAGCTGCATGCATTACACTATTACTAGTAGCTGTATATTTGACGAGAAAGATAATAAATTAATAATTAGATTTCCAGATCTAAGTTCCTTCCGTTCCCAAAAAACAAAGAGAAGAGATCTAGATCGTTTTTTTTTAATTTTATAAAATTAATTAGGCAAAATAAATTAGTATTTAGCTTTTAGTAGAGGCCTACTGTCAACTCTAGATTCCATCCTAGACATGTAATTTGTGATTTGTATCAGACTATGGTCAGTGACAAAACTTTAGCTAAGATTCCTGTTCTTTTGGCCAAAAAAAATTTTCAGGCAGAGAGTAGCTACTGACCCCTCCCCCCAACCCTCTCATTCCCCTCTCGTTTGATAATTGTTGCCTGCCTATAAAAAGAAGTTTATTTTTTTAATCATGCAAAATATATCTTATTTGGATATGAAAATTATTTATAAAGATAAGAAATTACTTACAAGATGATGAGATAAGGGTATGCTAGAATTATATAGTATAACTAATGAGTTTCAATCTCTAACATCTCAAACATTAGATATTCGTACACGCATATCTTGATCAGTATTATGTCTCTAACATACCGAGAGCTTCTCATTCAAATGGCACCACGTGCCCTTTCCCCATGGGAGATGTGAAGAATATAAAAGTATAAGTGGTTTTGCGTTGGAACCTCATTTGAACTTGTAGACATGACTTGTTTGTTGAAAGTCCAATTGATATAAAATTTAACAGGAGACGTGGGATTAAATCATATCGTTTATAATTCTCTTAATTGTGGAAGATTTGTGGGAATACAACCACGCCTCCAAGCTTGTATATTGTGGGCTTGACCCCTCCCCCTGACTTGTACTGTTGTGTATAGGGGTGCAATGGATTGAACTACTTACCCTTTTGAAAAGAATTATCTCTTACATTTCATACGTTCCAAATGTATCTTATATAGAAGGAGAAAGATTTACAAAGGATCCAAAGCATGCTTTAGTTACACTTACACAAGAATGTTAATATGGAGTTGGCAGTACAGCTTGCTGAAGTCTGAATTGAAGAGTACTGCTGGTGCATGTATTGCTCATTTGGTCCCCTCCTCAAGAAGAAGGCTGGGGCCATTTAATCATTCAATTTCATTCACTTCAATCATGATTCATGCAGACGCGCTCTCTCTCCTAATTAATAATTCCTAATCCAGAAAGAGAGACAGTGATTATGTGAAATTATTAATGTGATCGAAAAACATGTTATAATTAGCTTAATTGTAGTACAATATAACCGGCAATCTAGCTATACCATCCACTTAGGTGAATGTACTCTTAGTGGTGACATGTACATATTGTCTAAGGTGACAATTGCAACTTTATAACCGGCAACTTTTAAAAATTAGAAATAGAAGTGACATGGGATATTGATTGACCTTCCCAAACAATGTAAACTGTTTCCTATTCCCTCTAATTAATCTTGACATTAAATTAGGAGAATATTTCTCCACCTTACTATTTTCCTAATTAATTATGTGTTTTCCTTTTGTATGTATCCACCTTACTATTTTCCTAATTAATTATGTGTTTTCCTTTTGTATGTACGTTAATTATTGTTTGTTCGTTATATTAAGTCAAATTGTTCAAATTTTCACTATAGTGTTATTTGTTCAACTGACGGTAGTAGATTGTTTAATGTTAGTGATGATCTTACTTATGTCTAGTTGGTTGATGATCTCTCGTATAATTTTAAGCAGGTTATTAGTAGATGTATAATTTATTATTTGGGACTGTTCATGGTGAGTTTACTTAATAATTTTGTATATTTTCTTAATTGGTTGCATATGTATATATTTTCAATACTGTTTGTTCATTGTATTAGGTTGAATTGTTCAAAAATATTACTATAAGGTTATCTGTTCAATTGACAATAGTAGATTGTTCAATGTCAGTGATGGTTTGGCGTACATTTAGTTGTTTGATGATTTCTTTCATAAGTTTAAAGTAGATTATTTAGTCGATGTACAATTTATTATTTGGCATTATTCAGTGGGAGTTTACTTAATAATTACGTGTATTTGTTATGCATATATTTTAAATGTTGTTTGTTCATTATTTTAGGTCAAATTGTTCAAAAGCATTACTATAAGGTTATTTGTTTGACTGATCATAGTAGACTGTTCAATGTTAGTCATGAGTTTGCTTACGTCTAGTTGGTTGGTGATTTCTGCTATAAGTTTTAAGTAGGTTATTAGTAGATGTATAATTTATAAATTGGGATTATTCACTGTGAGTTTACTTAATAATGATGTATTTTTTATGTTATGGAGTTTTGGATCATCACAATTAAACGAGCCTTTGCCAAAGAAGGTAACAAAAAACAGTAATGGAGCTATCAAGGAAGGTGTTGTGGAAAACAGTTAAGGAAAAGGGGTTGTCCAAGCTACTCTTGAGAAGGCTTCCGTTAGGATCAATCTCAAAGTCATAATAGAACCCAATCTCATTCTCAAATCTTCTTTTAAATATATTTATAAGAGCATAGGCATCCCCACCCTCTAAACTTTTCTTGAAAATTTCTCCAAGCTTGTTGTGCACATCTCTTAATCCAAAACCAACTTAAAGTGATCCTCCAGCCTGTTTTTCCAACAACTGAAGTGCATCGACAACTGGAACTCCCGAGTTACTGAGTTGCTTGATATATTGCTTGTCATTTTCTAGAACTTTTCGATGTGAAGGCAAAAGATGTCTTTTTACGTGGACTACACATGAGATGATTGTGTTCGATATTATGCTCGGTGACTGGCCATGTCCCGTTTTTGTCAACGTGGAATTTTGAATGTATGCTCTGCAACCAATTCTTACGTTTAGCTTGTTGTATTGTTTACACCTTTTTCCTTTCATCTTCTTTTTCCGTTCTTTCGAACAACAAAATTGTCGCATGGATATCTCTTTACCTCCTGCTGTATAACATATTTTGTTACATTGAACACTAAAACCCATTCGGTAGGCATAGTCATTGTAAATTTGAAACGCTTCTTCTTCCAACATTGCAATCATTCCGATTAAGTCATCCTCATTTGGCATTCTTGAAGTTGGATTTCATTCCAACAATGATTTATTCCATTCTGAACAATTTATTCATGAAAAAACTCTTCAGATCATTGGGCATAGTGCGTGAATTACATTTGACAATAATTGAAAAATTAAACAACATAACTTGAACAATTAAAAATCAACTCATAAACACCGTTTCTAAGCTTATTCAAACGTCATGAACAACATATGCCATATATTTAAACCTAGTTAACTTAAACCAAATTATTTTGAACAATTATAATCTAACCACAACGCCATTTTTAGACATTGTTTCACTTAAAAAATAAACAAATTAAAAAATGAACATGCATACTACGAATAATGAACAAACATCAATACTAGAGGACGATCTTAAAAACCAAGAAAGCCCAACTATGAATATTGTTCATGAATTGCAATCTAGACTAATTTTGACCAAAATCTTTAGAAGTTCAACAAATTTTCTTTCAATAGTTATAGTCAACATAGATTATAATGTTAATCTAATATGTTCAACAATGCCAAGATCATTGAACTCTTTGTAGACGTTATCATCCCGATCCAACAAATTGATTATAATTATCCGATTAATTCCCGATACATTTTTCAAATAAACCAAATAGAGATACAAAAATTTAATCTTTCAGATATAATATTGAAGAAAATTCATACTAGATCGATAGTTATGAAGAAACCGCCAAAACAATTTGTTTTTATTAATTGATTCATGTTTTACATAAAACAATTGTTGATTCGATTCACTCATCCATTTGATTTGTCACTGCTTGAATCATTTCCAATACTTGTACTCCTTCAACTATCTCGTTGTTCATGAGTCTATACAAATTTACTCAAAATTTTGATTTTTTGAGCAATTGATTGAGTAGATCGAATTCTATAGAGATAATAGAAATTGAAAATTTTAAGACAAAGAAATGAAAGAGAAGGTTAGAAGAGAGAGAACGAGACAGATAAATTATGGCGCAATGTTCAGATTTTAAATAAACCAAAAAAAAAGGGAAAGGATGCATGATTTTAGTGATGATACATTGTTTTCTTTCCATAAAACAAAAATTCGCTGATGTGGATATTCTTGTGGCTGCTTGCTGATGTGGCAAGTGGGTATACATTCTCTTAAGCGTAACATATAGGTAAACCGGCGATGCATGAGCGTAATTAATCAACACTTGAACAAGCTACAAACTGATGCTGCAGGTAGTACAAAACTTATGCTAATCCCAGAAAATTCTAATCATATCAAACATAAAACTGTCAGTTAATTGCTAATATTTCTTCTGATTCTATGTTACAATACTATTAATTAAATATGATATCGATGTAATAACTTGCACCTAATTTTATGTATTCCTTTGTTAATGATTAATTGTTGTTATCAATGCCGTATGCTATTTTCACCATTTACGTCACCCTAACTTCACATGTATGCTTCTTTATTCTTGTTTCCTTGAATGCTGCGATATATTTTCTCTAATTTTAGTGCTGTGAGTTACTTACACGACATCTAGGTTCAGGATAATGTTGGAACTTTTGTCCCTATTTTCTTTGAATATATTACTACTTCTCACGAGTCTTTTATGACCTCGAAAGACGATGATTTGGAGTCGCACATTTTGCTAAGCAAATGAGTACTCTACCCGATCTCTCTCATAGTGACAAAATACGTATACATTAACATCATATTAAATTTCAAAAAAAAAAAAAGGTTAGCATGTAAGAGTCATGCGGCTGCAAAGGTCCTTGTTCTTTTAGGAGATTTTGTTTATATTTTTTTTAAAAAGTTTTGTTTCAATAAGTCAACCTCTAACATTAATTAGTAGAATATCACAATTTTAAATATGAAGATGAATTTGCTGACTAATATCAAGAAAATCAGCCAAGGCTTTTGATGGTGATCCATCAAATAATTTTGCATAGGTTTCCTTAGGAGTTAGGACCAAATCTTTAGCCTCGTTTCCACCGGAAGTCAGAAGTCTGAACAAAGGTTGGGGTAGTAATGCTGGGAGTAATGGTAAGTGGGCTCGGTGTCATTTACTATCCTTTACTACTATCATTTTCCTCCTTCCAGTGTCACCCACGGACGCATTTAATTACACATACCCCGTCTTCACTGCCAAGAAGATATTGATCAATATAATTTCCAAAAAAAAAAATCAGAAAAAGTTTGACATTTTGGTGAATTTTGTGTATACCTGACAAAATTGACCTAAAATTCAAATCAAATAATTCAGTCCATATTCGGTCAAATACCGAAACTTTTATTTGCAAAGAAAACTCATTTGATCAAAATTCGAATGACCTGAAATGAACTTGAATCGAAAATTATCCGACCCAAATCTAAACACAGACTGAATTTTGTTCACTCAAACATGATACGACTTAAAATAAATCTAACCTAAAACTGTATCAAATAATCCGTTTATCAGATCTAACCTTTTCATCCTTGCCCTTGCTTTAAACAATTCCTCCTCAGCCTTCACATGGTCGCAGCTGCCATCCCATAAATCTCGTTCACCCTGCAAACATTCCCCCGTCGTGACCTTTTCACCCGCCCCCCTGCTCCTTTTTCTTTTTCCTTTTTTTTGGGGGAAAAAATCATCCCCTCTGTTCAATCTAAAAAATGTGGGAATAGCTCCTCCTTCTCCAATAGCTACAGATGATGAGGGCACAAGCATCAACAATCTCAACAGCTCTCCTCCTCTCAATCTTGCTCTTTTGCTCATACCAACGCATCTCAAGTCTAACCAACGATGGGATTTCACTCCTCGCATTCAAGTACTCCATTCTAAGCGACCCGCTCCACGTCCTCGACTCATGGAGCTCCGACAACCACACCCCATGCTCATGGCAGGGCGTCTCCTGCTCCGCCCCGAACAAGTCGGACCCTCCACAGGTCATCGGGCTATCACTTCCTGGCTCACAGCTCCTTGGCTCCATACCCGCCAACCTAACCCTCCTTGATCAGCTCCAGTGGCTTAACCTCTCTTCCAACTCCATCAATGGCTCCATCCCGGAGTCTCTGTTCACTCTTCCCAATCTCCGGCGCCTCGACTTGTCGGAAAATTTCATCTCCGGCGATCTCCCGGAGCTCGTCGGAAACCTCCGGAGATTGGAGGTTCTGGACGTGTCGGAAAATGCCCTTGAGGGGAATATTCCGAGGAATCTTTCCAAATTACGGAATCTCATGACAGTTTCTTTGCGAGGAAATTACTTCTCCGGCCATCTTCCGGGCGGGTTCCACCGGGTCAAGTACTTGGATCTTTCTTCCAATCTCATTAACGGGTCATTACCGGTTGATCTCGGAGGCGGCAGCGTTGAGTACGTAAATGTCTCTTTCAACCGGATCACCGCCGAAATCCCCCCGGAATTCGGCCGGTACATGCCGGAGAATGCAACGTTAGATTTCTCATCCAATTACTTGACCGGCGAGATTCCGGATTCTAGAGTGTTCCGAAACCAAGAAAGGGGTTCATTCGCAGGAAATTCGGATCTCTGCGGGCCTCCGTTGGGTAACCCGTGCCCAATTCCGTCAAGCTCCGCCGCCCTGCCCTACGCCGTGGACGAACCCATCCCCTCTCCCGCCATTGCCGTCATTCCGAAAGCGATAGACGGGCACGAAGCAGGATCATCTAGAGACACCGCTCCAAGGGGGAAGAACAACAACCTCCGACCCCAAATCATTCTGGCAATCATTGTAGGAGATTTAATCGGAATTGCCATCTTCGCTGTTGTATTCATCTACGTTTGTAGAAGAAAGAAGAAGCATACTACCACCACCACCCCCACTGCCACCACTACTGTCACAGTAAGTAAAACTGGCTCAAAAGGCACAACCCCAATGATGATGCCACGACCATCATTGTCTCGCTCGTCTTCCTCCTCCTCCTCCTCAGAATCCAAAGGAATCGCCAGATGGTCGTGTCTAAACCGGAAAAGCGACGAGGACGATGAAGAAGAAGACGATGACGACGGCGAAGAAAAACAACAGTTAGAGAAGCAGTCGCAGCAAGGGCAGTTGGTTACTGTAGATTCAGGAAAGAGAGAGCTCGAGCTGGAGACGCTGTTGAAAGCGTCAGCTCATATTTTGGGGGCCAGCGGGAGTAGCATAATGTACAAGGCTGTCTTGGAAGACGGCACCGTTTTGGCAGTTAGGAGAGTTGGGGAGCATAGCAGCGTCGAGAGGTTCAAGGATTTCGAGACTCAGGTTCGAGCCATTGCGAAGATGGTGCACCCGAACTTGGTTCGAGTCCGAGGGTTTTACTGGGCAGCCGATGAGAAGCTGGTCATCTATGAGTTTGTTCCTAATGGTAACCTCGCCAACGCTCGTTACCGTAAGTTTCTGCCTCTAATTAACTGATGCTTTCTCCATTATTTATTGTTGTGTTCTGTGGATGCATGGAGCCTTCATGAAAAATTGTTCAATGCGTTCGATGTACGAGTGTTAGTTATCTGTTTTTTTGGCTCTCCTCAATAAAAGTCGGCACCATACAGTTATAAGGGTGAAAATAAAAGGTCTTAATTTAAAGAATTGTTTTAAGTAAAATATTTATGATTTTGAGTCAAGATAAATATTTTTGTATTGAATCGTACTATGCAATAAATAAATAAGTGTTCAATTTGGTGGAACATGGTTGTAACTATACTTCTAAGTTATATAAGATAATTAAATTATTTACTATTTTTCTCTGTTATAAAATTATGCATGCAGTTCTTCTTTTATAGGTATTATATAGGGTGTCTTTGGTACTCAAAAACAATAGTCAAAGAATTTTTCAACCTAATAGTCATTAATTAGTTGTAACTATAAAGAATTACATAATTTAAGACAATTAGCACATAAATCTTGATCAAATCAATATAAAAAGTTACATTAATTCAAATCCCTTTTCATCAACCTTGTTTTAAATGCCCAAGGTGCACACCATTGAGGGGGGTGGAAGAACAGTATCCACAGCGCGATGACCGAGTTCCACAAGCGAGCCCCGCTTGTAGCGCACATTCCATGCTCCTGTTCCTCCCAGTGTTCCATTTTTTGGTTTGTCTTTTTCTTTTATTTTGTTCCTTAAAAATTTCAAAAGATGAAACTTTTGATAATGTGAAGGGTGGAGTTTCAAAATTCAAAATAATAGCCTTTAAATTCATGCTATGCAAAGATTATTTTAAAATTTTAGGTAAAATATTTTTAGAGATATTGTAATTAATCTTATAATCTAAATTTTTAGAAATAATACTATTACCATGTCAATAGTTTATTTTCTATTTCTCTTCATAGAAGTAGCTGAAAAGATATTATTCTTTATGATGATTTTAAATCACATATTATTTTAATCTTTATTTTTTAATAAAACTTAAATATTTTAGAGATACGTCTCACAACTGTATCATTTGCATTCACTTTTATATATAAGTATGTATGATGAGGTGAAGATGCTCCAATAAAGACAAATCTATTATTGCAAATGTTGGACATTGTGAAAAATGAAGAAAATTGATTTGGTCTCTTTGTCGCCCCCACCAGCAGTACCGTGGTACCTCTCACGTATAGTTCGTTGGTCAAGCAATTTATGGCTCTCTAACCGTACATAATCGACAGCTTACAAGTTACAACTGTGTAGTAACTTTCATTTTCTTCTTTTTCCTCCTTGAAATATTGGCACATTGTCTTCTATGAGGACTTGATTATTTACTTGGCACGTCACATAATTCATGTCAATTTTTCAATGGAACATGAAATTTTTAAACAGAAATAGAAGTCTTTTATTAGAATTTAAAGTTAGATTCGGGATTGTACAGGAAAAACAGGCTCTTCGCTAAGCCCAATAGCATGGGAGATTCGACTAAGAATTGCAAAAGGTGTGGCCCGTGGTCTAAGTTACATCCATGACAAGAAGCACGTGCATGGCAATCTCAAGCCTACCAATATACTCTTGGATTTAGACATGGAGCCCAGGATTGCTGATTTCGGGTTCGAGAGACTCTCCATGGGTAGATCCGGATACATACCTGGTGGATCGACCCGACATTTTGGTAGCAAGAGATCCACGGCCTCTCGGGACAGCTTCCATGACCACTCTACTCCAAGCCCGAGTGCAAGCTCCATAGGATGCATCTCACCGTACCACTCACCCGAAACGCTACGTAGCCTAAAACCCAACCCAAAATGGGATGTGTACTCTTTTGGGGTGGTACTACTTGAATTGCTAACCGGGAAGGTTGTAGTCTCGGATGAGTTTGGCCCGCCCGTTTTGGCTGGGTTGGCGGTCGGACTGGAGGACAAGACCCGGGTGCTCCGGATGGCTGATCCGGCAATCCGGGCCGAGCTGGAGGGCAAAGAGGAGGACTTGTTTGCTTGCTTAAAGTTAGGGTACAATTGTATATGTCATGTTCCACAAAAGAGACCTACGATGAAAGAAGCCCTCCAAGCATTAGAGAAGATACCAACCCCATCATGATCACGCTACTCTTTATGGCCCCCCCAGCTTAATTGCTAATTAATAGTGCTGCTCAATGCTGACCCCTCTTCCCCCTAAAAGCATTGTAGATTTCAGAAAGAGGAAAAAAGCAAAAAAGAAGATGGAGTTGTATTTATGGCTGATCGACAAGTACCCCCCCCTCTTTTTTCCTTGTCTTCTTTTTTGTTCATCTCTTAGATAATTTTTTTGGGTAATTTTTTATTTTCTTCTGTCTTCCTCCATTCTTTCAGGTGCTGGAATTGTTTGTGTTGTAACTGTCTAGCCTTAGCCAGGCATATCATGATTAAGGGTCTCTTTTTTCGTTGGTCTTTTTGGATTTATCCACTTCAGCTCAACCCACTTCAACCAACTTCAACCCACATCCTTCAAAATTTTATTCTCACTATTTTAACCAACATAAAAAATATTCTAACTTCAATTCACTTCAATCAACTCCAACCCACTTCCAACCCACCTCAACCAACCTCACCTTTTTACCAACCCTAATTTACCTACGAAAAGAATAGGCCCTAAGAATTTGTTGTGTGACACCACTAATGAGAATTGTTTTTTACTCTATGTTCATGTATGGCAAGGTTTGAGCTCCAATAGTATTCATCCCATGTTTTGAATTTTTTTCCCACTAATTTTTTATATTTTTTTATTATATTCTATCTAGTGATGCAATATCTATCAATAACACAAAATATTTACATGTGATTAGTTTTGTTACAAAATGTCCACCAGTAACATTGACGTGAGCAAATTATTATATATACTCGAGAGAATGTATTCTTGTCATGTATATATACATTTTGCAATGTGTAGCCTGGATAAACTGGGCCAGGAAATCGATCCATGTAAACACCACAAACATTTTGAATTGTTCATTCTTCTCGGATTTGCGTACCCTAGAGAAGCCCAAGCCCAAAACTTAAATACATACCCTGTCCATGACCCAAATCACATCAATGCACTTGCAATTGATAACGTGTCCCGCCTAAACTCCACGTTCAAATTCCTCTCTCTCTCTCTCTCTCTCTCTCTGTGTGTAAAATCAGAGAACAGCGATAAAGGCAATCGCAATCAATCAGAAAAATCGAAATGGCGACAAACATAGGCATAATGGATTCTGCATATTTCGTCGGAAGATCGGAGATTCTTGCCTGGATAAACTCTACTCTTCATCTCAATCTTTCCAAAGTTGAAGAGGTAATTTCTTCTCTCTCCCTTGTTATTGTAGTCACTCCCGTAGTTTGCAATTGGTGATGATTTTGAATTTCAATTCGAAATGTAGTTCAGTAGAATCCTGAAAAATTTCTCGCAAATCAAATGCTGACGTACTGAGGATGAATGAATTGTCGAAAATTAGGCATGCTCTGGAGCAGTTCATTGCCAGTTGATGGACGCGGCGCATCCAGGAGTTGTGCCGATGCACAAGGTTAATTTCGATGCGAAGAATGAGTACGAGATGATTCAGAACTACAAAGTTCTTCAAGATGTCTTCAATAAGCTCAAAATCACCAAGGTCTTTCTCTCTCTCTCTCCAAGTTATCCAGAATTTAGGGTTTTCTGCGATTCTCCTATGAATTTGTTGATTCAGAAATTCGTTTGGTGTTGTGGTGGCGATCAGAACATAGAGGTGAATAAGCTTGTTAAGGGAAGGCCACTGGACAACCTCGAATTCTTGCAGTGGATGAAGCGATACTGTGATTCTGTCAACAACGGCATGACATACAAGTAACTTTCGATCCTCTTATGAGTATCATCTGTATAGCAATTAGCTGTGTTGCGATTGAGTTTCATACATTTGTGTTCGATATTTGGTATCCAGTTGATTGATTTTGGTTTGCCTTTCCTTTATGTTATTTCATGGAAGTGCAATCAAGATATCTTAGAACAAAGCACACAAGATGCTGTATTTTCATTGATTTTTGCATGTGCAATGGCTAATCTTTCGAAACCACAGTGCAATTAAATGTCGGAGTACTTACTTTATGTTTCTTAAGTGGTGTTTAATGTCCTGCTTTCTCGTAGTGAATGTTTCAATGGCGAGATTTTATATTCAATACGTGCTCTCTCAACCGTAGTGTTATAGTGATCAAATTTGCTCCGTGAAATCTAATGTTGACTAGATTAAACGCGGCTTGTTCCAAGATTGAGGCCAATGCTTCGGTTAATCATGCAGTGGCACTATATAGCGTTCAGTGTTTTTGATACTGAGAAGTCTGAGATTTCCCATTTGGTTTCTGTTATAGTTACAACCCTTTAGAACGGAGAGAGGCCTGTAAAGGAGGAAGAGACACCAGCAGGAAAAATGCTGCATCACAGCTTTCAAACAAGTCGTCTTCAGCATCAGCCAGGTCTCATTCTAGTCAAGCTTCTAGAAAGACGGATGCATCATCTGCACATGTGGCAAATCAAGCAGCGAAAGCTCCTAATCCTGTTTCCGATGGAGGGATTCAACATGACAAACAGGTACCGAAACATGTCAACTTCTTCATGACTATGTTCAAGTCCAGGATAGAGTTCCTGGGATTTATTTTGTTTGGAGTTGAATATGTGCCTATAATTTTGGGAAATGTTATGCAGATTACAGAGTTGAAGCTATCAATTGATAGTC